>JAFEMH010000267.1:600000-889612 GCA_022495995.1 Adenophora triphylla var. japonica | reverse complement strand
TTCCAAGTGTTGGACATTCCAATCACTTTCACAGCCATCTGGGCGTCACAGGCTGCATCAAATCAATGGTGTGGCATCCACCCTTCACCGGTGCCTCAAGTTCATGCAAGGCAACGAGCTAACCACGATGCAGCGACGGTGTCACCCGCAGGGGACCCGGCGCCAACGACATTCCGGTATTGGAAATCAAGCATAATGACGACATGCCATTAAGCTGGATTCACTCTCGGAGACCTCCAAGATCCAAATATGCAACGTGGACCTTCCCTTTGTCTCACGACAGATTCCTCCCGCCGTGAGGATGATGAAACTCATGAACTTCATCCCGGGGCGGGGCTTGGCGAGAAGGCTGCAAGGCCGACACCAAGTTGTTGAAGTCGAGACCACACCACGGTCCGGGGGCTTGGCTACGTGTCAGCACCGGGCGACATCAAGGAAGACAAAGGCTCGCCCGCGCAGGCGGCGGCCCGCAAAGGGAACCTCGACGGCGCACCCAATCTCAGGCCTTACGGCTTTGACCTCGCTCATTACTTCACGAGGAACCGGAGCGAAGCGGGGACCAACGAGAACCGGCGGGCGAGGCGGACCGACGGCGGAACGGGCCGGGCGCGGGGGCCGGCGAGCGGAGCAAGCGGCGGGCGGGGACCGACGGTGGGCGATGAAGATGAGAAAGAAGCCGAGGGGATAGTGGAACAGACTACGGGAAGAATGGAACCGGCTAGCACGGGACCTCAAGCGTTTCGGAGGACTCAAAGCTAATCCGATAAGGGGAGCGTTCCCTCGACATCACGGCTCTACACGGACCAAGCGCCACCACGGTCCGGCATGAGTACACATTCAAGGGAATCCCAGACTTGGAGGAGCAACTCAAGGTACTCTCCATGGGAAACAAGTTGTTTGGATCGGACGCCGAGGCCACATTCGAGACAGTAAGTCCAAAGCGAAGGAACCCGGGAATTCATAGAAGACGCTCTCGGTGGACCGGCTCTCTGAGTACTGTTTGAAGAAGTCATGGAGTTGCCCAACTTGATCGGATATCTGGGGCTCCCAGACAACAGGCATGATCGCCATGATAGGGACCCCGGCGAAGCCAAGCCTCTCGATCCCCGCACCCTCATCAAGCATCCCGGCAATGCCTTTGAAGAATTGGGTAACTTTCACCGGACCAAAGGCAAGCCGAGGCAGAATTGGAAGACAAGGCGGGCCCGCACCCACATCTCCCTAAACCCGGTCTCAAACCCTGCGAGTCGGTCCTTGTCGGAGTCCGAGTCCTTCGAGTCATCCAACGGCCTTACGCCGGAGGACTATAATGTTGTAGCCAATCATGTATTCCCCGTTCTTGTTTAATGAAAAGTCTGACCTTTCGGAGTATCCTCTCATTGCCACTTTAACAGCTGATAAGTTAACAAACAACTTAAAAGAGCGTTAATAATTCAATTGATAAAGAAGCGAGACACATTAAACGAACAATACATTGAAGAAGTTCTCGAGCGTGTAGTTGACCAAGAGGACCAATAGGGCCCAAGCTGCCGAAGAGGTTATGACCAAAGTGAACACAGGGTCGGTGCAAGAGCCTAAAGAGACACAAGTGGGCGGTTCTTCGCCGACATGCGAGAAAAGAAGCCCTGATAAGCCTCCTCGGGAGTATGTTGGCGTGTTCGCCTGGTCATATGCCCAGGACATGCCGAGGACTTCGATCCCTCAATCGTGGAGCACGGAATTCCCACGGATCCCGAATCCAAACTGTCAAACGAAGGCTGCGCAAGATCAAGCAGTGGTCCTTGCAAGTAAAAGAAGAAATTGAGAAAATGCTCAGAGTTGGTTTCATCGAGTGATTGAGTACCCGACTTGGCTCTCCAACATCGTGACGGTCACCAAGGCCGACGGAAAGGTCGAATCTTTGCATGGATTTCGTGGATCTCAACAAGGCCAGCCCTAAAGATGATTTCCCTGCCTAACATCGACATCTTTGAGTCGACACCACGGCAAAAATTTCAAGTAAAGTCCTTCGTGGACGGGTTCGCTGGATCTGACGAGATCAAGATGTCCGAGGAGGATCGGGCCAAGGCTCGCCTTCGCCACTCAGTGGGGGACATGCATTACACGGTCATGCCGTTCGATGCGAAGAAACGGCAGGTTACTTACCGGCCCGGCTGCACCTCTCTTCCATGACATGATACACAAAGAAATCGAAGTATATGTCGACGACATGATCATCCACTCGAGGATCGGACATGCAGCACATGACGGATGCGAGGAAGTTCTTCAGACTCGAGAAAACACTCCATGAGGTTGAACCGGCAAAGTGCACCTTCGGCGTCAGCGGCAAGGTCTTTTGGGATACATGGTTACAGAAAGAGGTATCGAAGCCGTCCCCGGGAAAATCAAGGCCATCATCGACATGAAGCCGCCTCAAAGCCACCTCGATGTAAGTAAAGAGCTTCATGGGAAGACTTGCCTCCCCAAGTACATCAGTCGGGCCGCTTCATCAACAGTTGACATCTCTCTGCGAGCCCATGTTCAAGCGATGAAAAAGAATGCCGACATCAAATGGGACTCAGAGTGCCAACGGCTTTCGAAGAAGATCAAGACCTACTTGGTTAATCCCCCAATTACGTGCCCGCCACATGAAGACAAGCCACTACTCCTGTATCGACGATGCAATGAGACACATCTATCGGAGCAATGCGCACTGAAGAAGAGAAAGATTCCAAGGTTGAGCATGCAATCTACTTCGTAAGCCAAAGCTTCAAGGAAGTGAACTCGGCTACTCGGCATCGAGAGAAACTTGTACCGCCTTGGTATGGGTAGTCGGGAAAGCGAAACACTACATGCGGTCACATTCGGTGCTCCTGGTCTCCAAAGTGGACCCCGTCAGATATCTCTTTGACAAGCAATCCTGTCAATGCGGCTAGCCAAGTGGTCATTCTTCCCGGTGAGTTCGACATCAAGTACATGGTCGAGAAATCAACAAAGGGCGAGTAATGGCGGTCAGTGGCCGACTTCCCAATCAATGAACCTAAGGGTCACGATCCGCAATTTCCGGATGACGGAATCTTTTCGCAGCCAATGGCGCAAACCGGCGGCAACTCTTCTTCGATGGGGCAGCCAACAAGAAGGGGAATGGTATTGGAATGCTCCTTGTCGATCCCAAGGACGAGCATACTCCCATAGCCATCAAGGCGAATTTTTGAAGCGACCAACAATGCGGCGAGAATCACGAAGGCACGTGCGCGCAGGTTTGGAAGCCGCCCTCGAGCGCAACATCTTAGAGCTGGATGTATATGGAGACTCAGCATTGATCATCAATCAAGTATCCAACAAATGGAAGACGGTAGATTCCGGCCTTCAGAAGTACCACGCGTACATGGAGGAGCTCATTGCTCAGTTCAAGGACATCTCTTTTCACTATTTGCCAAGAGACAGGAACCGCTTCGCAGACGCCCTGGCAACCCTCGCCTCTCTTGTCGAAATTCCCGAAGGGAAAGCAGTAAAACCCCTCAGAATAGGCAGACGGGAAACACCCGCCTATTGCTGTGAGATCGAAAAAGAAAAAGATACCGAACATCAGTCAGAACCGCCACAGGGGAGACTCCGTTCGCACTTACCTACGGAATGGAAGCGATGTTACCCGTAGAATTGGAAATTCCATCCCTCCTAGTCCTCTTGGAAAACGGGATCAATGAAGTCGAATGGCTACAGAGCCATCACGACGAACTTGCTCTACTCGACGAGCGCAGATTGAAAGCCATGGAACACACTCGAGCCTACTAGAGCAGAATGGCACGAGCATTCGACAAGAAAGTCAAGATCCGAGACATCAGAGAAGGCGACTTGGTGCTAAAGGAAAAACCTCCTACGCAGACCAATCCCCTCGGAAAGTGGGAGCCTACCTGGATAGGACCGTTCGTGGTACAAAGAATCTTCTCCGGAGGAGCCATGAAGCTAGCAGACTTGGACGGAAACCCTTTCGTTAACCCCGTGAACGGAAGCAAGCTCCGCAGATACTTCGTTTGAGGAAGAGCACGAGTCAACTCTCCTTCCCCATACACCGTCCCCCTCAGTAAATTAAAGTGCTAAAAGAGTAATACCCAACTGGATACATTCCCGCTAATGATCCAGGTAAAAAACAGGGTCGCACTTCTTTTGTCTTTGTTTTTCTCAAATTCACCTAAAGTGTCGAACTACGGTGACCTGAGCCCCTTAGTCCAATTGTAAAAGGGGAACGTAGGCAGCCATCTTTGGTTCGGTCTAAAAAAACAAAAAAATACAATAAGCATCAATTGCTTGTGTTTCGAAAAACTCTTTTCATTTAACCTACAAATTCATAACGGTTAAAACATTCTTTGATGAGTTCAAGCACGGTCAACTCTTGACTCGCTACACGCTAGCAAAACTACAATAAAACATTAATCAATTAATGTGTCTGCAATGACAATGGGTGGATACTCTGGACAGCAAGGTCAACCTAGTTTCCCGTACTAGGTCCTTCATCCTTCTTCCCTTCCCTTTTCCCCGGCGAGTGTTCTTCACCTTCGCAGGAAATATTCCGGTAGGCCTTCTACCTGGCTCAGGGACCCTTCCCGACGCCTCCGTCAAGCCTGTGGCTGTCAACACAGTCCTTTCTCTGGCTCTGTCTCGAGCCGCCTCGCTTCGAGCCATCATCATAGTGCTTTGATTGGCCTCCCGATCAGCACTTGCCACATAATCGGCCATGGCATCGCCAGTACGATTCCCAGGGTTAGCCCTCGCTTCGTCCCTCTCAAGGTCGAGCCGTCTGTGTGATCGCACTCAACAGACTCACTCCGTCTCCCACAAGATAGCCATCTGTGTCTCCCATACACTCTTCGTACCGGTTCAGATACTGCGTCGACTGCAACAGTGCCCTCTCTCCGGTGAAAGAGAACCCTGGCAGGGAAAGGACGTATTGCCACCACCGGGTGATCAGCAATAGCATCGAAGGATCCTCCATCCGCAGAGATCCCACCTCAAAGGTAGCGGCATAACTCGATCGGTCCAAGGTGGCGCTTTGCTCCAGCTCCACGCATCGCCGCAGAACCAATGATGGAATATAGAAAGACGTCCGAGACGGCCCGGCACTCGACGATCAACAGACCCTCCCCGAGCGGTCCTACAAGTCTCAGAATCTTCCAAGGGGGAACCCACCATCGCAAGTGATGCGTGCAAAGTTCGGCCATCCGTGAGCTCCGGCTCGACTGATTGCCCCTATCACCAGAGGACGTCGCGAGAAAGACCAAGCGTCGCGGGACATTGGCACCTCGGGCATCATCTGCAGCCTCTCCCTCGCCCACATGGTCGCATAGCGGGACTCCCTCCCCACACGTACGATCGGCTCTTACGGTCGCCATCCGGCCTATGCCCAGAACGTCTCGCCCAAGACCAATGGCACGATGTCTCCTCCACTCGGCACTTGCCTCACCAGGTCCAGTACACCGTGATGGCACACACCCAGAGACGTGAATGTGAACAGAGTAGAAAGCGCGCACTGAGCAAACGCGTCCCACGAAAAGACGCTCCCCTCGGCTTCGGCAAATCTTTCGGGCAAGCCCGAAATGTCAACGTAATCGGTATCCTCAGACAAGATCCCGTATGCTTCTCCAGTGAGATACCCAACAAAGACACTAGCTTCTCAACGGTGGCCATGCCACCGGCATACGGAAGAACTAAACGTTCCGTCTCAGGTCCTCCCGAATGGCCCGGAAATCTTCAAACGTAGGAGTGACTTCGTTGTACGAAAAGTTGTACACGTTCCTCCTTACGTCCTGTAACCGAGACGTGGCTCTCAAAAGATCCCAATCGCGCATGAGCTCCTTCAAAGCCCAAACAGATTTAATCCCGTAACAGCCTTCGAAAAACCTTTTGTTCTCGCCTCGTGTGGTTCCGTACCCACGATTGAAAGTTGTCCAAATATCGCTCTTGCATCCGAGACGATAACTTGGGAAAGGGAGCCATGTCGGGGAAGGTGAAGAAAACCTTAAGAAAGGGAAAAGAATTCAGCCGAGAATGAGCAAAAACAATGCGCTAGCCTTACAAATTGCAAAGCCGAAACCGCAATTTAAAGAATCTGAAATTCGGTTCTAGTCCTACGGGACTCCCTCCGCAGTTGACTTGGTCAACTCGCAGCTACCGCCTTAAAGTTGGAAACATTTCCAAACCATGCCTGTTTCACTCTTATGAAATCTCGCGTGCACCCGATTTCATTCAACCAATGTCAATATCCCTTTCCGCCCAGGCTCGTGCAACAGTGCAAATAATTAAAAATTAGTGCATACATGCTTAATTTTTGACCCGTTCAATTCTTAATGCATTTCTCCTTTTTATTTATTTTTGATTAACCTATTTGCTTATTTGCCAAAAATAACAGAAGGTGACCACAGAATAAATATGTGAAGTACAGGTTCCGCCCCTTTCACGCGTCTTTTGCAAATACGGTTCAAATCAAAAATTTGTTCCCGACAAATACATGCATTTTGTCTAAACAAAGCAAGAAAGAAAGAAAGCAAAGAAAAGGGGACTACTTCCGAGTCCCGCTCGTCATCCGTACACTCGACGCACCGCCCGCCGCCGCCGATTGCCGTCGCAGGAACTCGCCGAACTCCTCCACTCGGGAATAGGCAAAGGGCCTCCTCGGAGTACGCGAACTCGAGGACTCCCCCCTCTCGCGCCCCGAGTGCGCAGAAGAAGGAGCTCCAAATCTAGCCGTTCCGCCCGCGAACTGGCCAAACCCCATGTGTGAAGTCCTCCCCACCAGTTGTGGGAGCAGGCGAACCCCTCGGCCTAGGCGGCCCCCGATCACAGACATCCACGCTCCTCCGGGAACTGCACCGCATGAACTCCACGAGCCTCCTGGCGTAGGCGGACCACCCGTCCACCAGCCTCATGGCCTCATTATACGTACTAGGGGTGGACATGGTTCGGTTCAAACCGCGGTTTGAGACCGAACCGAACCAAACCACGCAGTTTGGTTTGGTTTTTTTCTATAAATGGTTTAGCTTGGTTTGAAAATTTAATAAACCGTGTGGTTCGGTTCAGCTCGTAGTCTGGAACCTCAAAACCGAACCAAACCGAACCGAACCAAACCGATTCAGACCGAACCGCGGTTTGGAACCGTGAAACCGAATCGTGAAACCGAACCACGAAACCGAACCATGAAATTCTTGAACCGAAATTCTAGCCGTTCATTAAATGGTTGAATCTTGAATTTGTAATTTTGTATCTTTATTTTAGACAATGTCTTGTAATTTGTTTTGAGATGGTTTCTTTTGTTGTACGTTTTAGAACAATGAACTTTCAGCTTACTAAAACTCATTCCTATTTGGATAGTAGTATTTGTGTTTTATGTTTAATATATATGATTGCTAGTTTGATAAAAAAAAATATGTAAAGAGCAACGCTTTTAGTTGGACAGGTTTGTAGTTCGGATAGCGGTCTAGACCGCAGTTCGGACCACGGTTTGAACCGTTTATGAAACCGTGGTTTGAGACCGAACCGAACCAAACCGAGGTGGTTTGGTTTGGTTTGGTTTGGTTTGAAATTTTCTATGGTTTGGTTTGGTTTGAGATTTTTCCAAACCGAGTACTAGCGGTTTGATCTCCAAATTCCTTCCAAACCGAACCAAACCGAACCATGTCCACCCCTAATACGTACGGCCAGAAACCTGCGAACCAGGAAAATCATCAGAAAGCGAACAGAAAGTACAGATGCATCATGTGCAGAATGCTACACCTGCGGGATCACAAGTCGCCTGCGCGAACCATCCAGCCCCTCGTACGCTAGCCTAGCTCGCGGGATCGGAAAATCTCGAGGACCTCCAGGGACCTCGCCCTCTCTATGCTGCACCTGCGGGCTCCTCAGCCTCATCCTCAAGAAAACATCATAGGCGGCCCCCGCTATGATGTACTCCTAAGGGCACACGCCACGAAGGTACCCCTCCAGCATCAATCGGCATCTCCCGGGGATGCTGCATGTACAAAGGAGGATCCACCGGCACCAATGGAAGAGACCCCTGCCTATGCTGACGGGTCACCCTCTCCCCCAAATACATGGCATCACAGTGAAGTCCCACCAGGAGCTTCCGCCGCCGTGTAGTCTCGCTGGCACCGCACCGCGACATGATCAAACTCCGCTCCACTGGGTCACTGGATCCTCTCGGAGAACTCCTGTGTTCGGCGCGTAGAGATATCTCTTCGTATGACACTCGAGTGCCAAATCTCGAAGAGACCGCCCTCTTTCGCCTTCTTACGCGAGCCAAACCGGCATGGCGGGGAACAGGGGACGTACGGCTCCTTGATGTCCCAAGCTCGCGGACCGAATACCTCGTAGCACTGCACACCGCCAAGAGAATGGAAAGTTATGTCGCCTACAAAGCGTATACATACGAGTACACAAAGGAGGCAAGAAAGAGAAAAAGCACGTAAACTTACATCCAAGACAGGCGTGAAGCAACTAAATGAGTGCTCCTCTCCCCGCGAGAACCTGTCCAGGGAATGGTAGAGCTCGGCCAGTCCAGCCTCCCCATGCGAACCCCTCACGGCATCCAAGTCTACCAAATACCCGAGCAGAGGGAAGTGACAAGACGTGTCGGAAGTCGGGAACAAAGTCGGCGACAGCGCAAACCAAAGGAACCCTCGAGCCGGGACGCTCCGCGGTCATCCTCAAGGACCCGGCCCGGATAATCGGCGACCCCTTCCCTCAAATGATTCTCCATCGGCTGTACCGAATGCCTAAGCCCCCGGCATCCGTAATATCAAAACCCAGCGAGCCTGCACAACCGCTCCGGGGTGTAACCATCAACCCACACCGGCGTGTTGCCATAAGTCGGCAACCCGGTGATAGCGGCAAAATCCGTGGGAGTCACAGTCGCCTCCCCCATCTCGAAATGGAAAGTGTGGGTCGTATCCCACCGGTACTCGCTCGGCGCGACATACATGGATTCGCCCCTCGGCGTATCGGTGTCGCAGCTACGACTGATAAACCCGGCCTAACCGGAGTCAATCACCAGCTGTCGTGGACTCCTTTCTCCCTCTCGAGCCACGTCCGGGATAATGCCCCACAATGCCTGCACCGCCTCAAAGGCACCCCGACTCTTCTGGTTATGAGTACTAACCGTCCCTGTCCCCTGCAGACAAACAAGACAGAAGCAACGTCAACAAAATGCAACAACGCATGTCAAAAGGATTCAATGCAGATACGGTCCTCATTCATTTCCTACGTATATTCAAAATCATTTCGAAAACTCCGTCGAATCCGGAACTTTCAAAATCTTTCGAAAACTCCGTCGAATCCGGAACTTTCAAAATCATTTCGAAAACTCCGTCAAATCCGGAACTTTCAAAATCATTTCGAAAACTCCGTCGAATCCGGAACTTTCAAAATTATTTCGAAAACTCCGTCGAATCCGGAACTTTCAAATTCTTTCGAATTTTTCGAAAATTTCGCTCCGTCCCGAATTAAAGCTACTTTAATTTTGGAAAATGCATTTAGACATGGAATTTTGCAACCAAAATTTTTATGTCATCTACCCATGATGTCAATTGAACTACATCCTAGTCAATTTTGACAAATGTTCATAGCAAAGTCAAAAGCCCCAAATCGGGCACCAAAATCCCTAAGTCAATTCCTAACAAATTTCTAACATTTAAAGAATGCACATTCTTGAAATTAATGGAATTTGTAGGAAACTTACGTGTCTTTCGATCCCTCCCTTGGAGTTGTGGCGGTCCCTCGCCGGATAAAACTCCGCCGGATTCAATGGGAGAGTGGTGGTTCGAATGGTCCGAACCAATCGAGTTCTTTCGTCATCGGTCCTTCCGTGGCGAGCCATTGGTCCTCCTTCACCCTCCATAGCGATTTTCCCTCACAAATTCGAGCAAACCTTGCAATTTGGGTTGAATTTTTCTCTCCTTTCTCTCCTCTCTCGCCGGCAATAATGGAAGAAAATGGCCTTCTTCCTTCCCCAGCCTCGGCATTAAAAAGATTCTGGAAATTCAGTAACAGTCCGACCGGACTCTTACTGCACCAGAATAATTTTTGCCCCTTTTGCCCCTCAGCTTTTGGCAATTCCAATTTTACCACTTTTGGCCTCCAAAAGTGTAAAATTTCCCCCAGTTAGACATTTCTAACACCCTATCCCCCGAGGATAAATCAAAGTTAGTTCTCACTAACGCTCGTCTCCTGACGTTAAATTCAGTCCAGTTGACGTTTGACATTCAAACGTTCAACCATGTCTCCGGACATTTCAGTTACTATTCCGTCTCCCGACGTTAAAATTTAATAATGGTCCTCACCATTAAAGTCTCAATCGCGACCTTTCACGGTCCGATTTCAATCCTCAATCGCGACCTTTCACGGTCCGATTTCAATCCTCAATCGCGACCTTTCACGGTCCGATTTCAATCCTCAACCGCGACCTTTCACGGTCCGATTCAAGTCTCAATCGCGACCTTTCACGGTCCGATCTCAATTCCCATCTCGGCCTTTCACGGTCCCATCTCAAACAGTCAATCCCGACCTTCGCGGTCCGACCTCCACTCTCTTATCGAGACCTTCGCTGTTCATCTCTCCGGCAACAGCAATAAGCCCGAACCCCAAGGCACGAACGCCTTGCAAACAGTCATCTCTCCGGCAACAGCAATAAGCCCGAACCCCAAGGCACGAACGCCTTGCAAACAGTCATCTCAGCGGCAACAGCAATAAGCCCGAACCCCAAGGCACGAACGCCTTGCAAATGGGGCCATCTCGGCCGGCAACAAAGAATAAGCCCGAACCCCAAGGCACGAACGCCTTGCAAACAGTCATCTCAGCGGCAACAGCAATAAGCCCGAACCCCAAGGCACGAACGCCTTGCAAACAGTCATCTCTCCGGCAACAGCAATAAGCCCGAACCCCAAGGCACGAACGCCTTGCAAACAGTCATCTCTCCGGCAACAGCAATAAGCCCGAACCCCAAGGCACGAACGCCTTGCAAACAGTCATCTCACCGGCAACAGCAATAAGCCCGAACCCCAAGGTACGAACGCCTTGCAAACAGTCATCTCACCGGCAACAGCAATAAGCCCGAACCCCAAGGCACGAACGCCTTGCAAACAGTCATCTCAGCGGCAACAGCAATAAGCCCGAACCCCAAGGCACGAACGCCTTGCAACAATCCCTCTTCGGCCATCCTCGTAAGCCCGAACACCTTTTCACTTCAGCAAGTGAACATTCATCTCCCCGGCCGCCAGTCGTAAGCCCGATCGTTCCACCTCGCCGGCAACAAAGAAATAAGCCCGAACCCCAAGGCACGAACGCCTTGCAACAATCCCTCTTCGGCCATCCAGGTAAGCCCGAACGCTCATCCCCAGCAGGATAAAACTGGCAACAGCAATAAGCCCAGCACCCAAGGCACGAACACCCTCGTCAGCATCGCAACTCCGGTTTGAGGCGCCACACGCCCTCGAAGGTTTCAGAAGTCTCAGGTTCAGACGCCTCCCAATAGTCTCCATTCAGGTTCCGATACCTCGCGAATGGTCTCCTCTCAGGTTCAGACGCCTCCCAATAGTCTCCATTCAGGTTCCGATACCTCGTGAATGGTCTCCTCTCAGGTTTAGATGCCTCCTAACAGTCTCCATTCGGGTACAGGCACCTCGCGAATGGTCTCCTCTCAGGTTTAGACGCCTCCCAATAGTCTCCATTCAGGTTCCGATACCTCGCGAATGGTCTCCTCTCAGGTTCAGACGCCTCCCAATAGTCTCCATTCAGGTTCCGATACCTCGCGAATGGTCTCCTCTCAGGTTTAGACGCCTCCTAACAGTCTCCATTCGGGTACAGGCACCTCGCGAATGGTCTCATCCAGGTTTAGACGCCTCCTAATAGTCTCGCTCAGGTCAAGGTCCCCATGCGCGGCCCTTGCCCCTTTTCGAACTACGATCGGCTTGATTCCCGCTCGGGATACGTAGGAATCCTTTTCACTAAGGGTCCAGCCAGCTGACCGCCCAGGTCTCTTTCAAAGTAAGGCATCCCGATTTGGATCCTTATCTTTTTCAACGACCCCACCTCCTTCGGAGGAGACGTCGCTGAGGGGCTAACTGTAAGTACCCAAATCCGGATCGTCCAAATCCGTCAGAAAGTTAACCGAAATCCGTTAACTGGCCCGCTCCAGGTTAACCGGAACTCGTTAAACTCCCCGTTGCCGTGCCAACGAGACGTCCCGGGACTGCCCCGTGCATCCCGACGTCGAACCGTACTTAGCACGTGACATCTCACGTAAAAGTATGGCTTTCCCCAAAACGCATTTTCCGGCACTTTCCGGGCGTTTCGGACATTTCCGATTTGTTATTTTAAAAAACGGACAAAACCGGGACCGGGGACAATCTTCCACCTCAGCTGGTGACTCAGAGGGCACGTGGCAGCCATGCCACCTCCCTCTAGTCACCCTTCAATCAATTTCAAAGGGAAAAGACCAAAATGCCCCTGGTTTGCAAGCCAAGTCGTGGGACTCACTTTGTGCACATTTTCCGAAATTGCCAGCAAGTCCTTCAAATTCCCAAAATACCAAAAAACCCCCCTGGATTCAGGCCAAGTCTGTCCGGACTCCTACTGCAAATTTCACCTATAAATAGAAATGGCTGTCAAAGCCAAATGGAGAGGAATTTGACACCAAAATTTCACCACCCCCACGGTCCAAACTGGTTTTCACCCCTCCCGAGCTCCCATTCTGTCTCGATTCGCGTGAAACCTTCGTATTTCGATCAAATACGCACCCTACAACTTCGAAACAACCTTTCGAATCACTTTCCGTGTCCCGTACACACCTCCCGAGCCAAAGGAGTCGACCCTAGCCATAGGTATAACTCCCTCTCTCTAAATCTCCCGTTCTGTCTCGGTTTACGCGCCAGTCGCTATAACCGTTTCGAACGTCGTTATCAAAATGTAGACGCCTCCGTCTAACGGGGTCCGATACGTTTTAGCCCCTCGATCCTCTTCTCTTTCCGTAAGAGAAGTAATCACGGGTTAAAACGGCGTTCCGACCCCGTTCCGTTTACTTTTATGTCATTTACCATTCCGGATCGATCGATCCGTTGATCGTCATTTACAATTCCGAGCCGTTTGGCCTCGTTGATCGTCATTTACCATTCCGGATCGATCGATCCGTTGATCGTCATTTACAATTCTGAGCCGTTTGGCCTCGTTGATCGTCATTTACAATTCCGAGCCGTTTGGCCTCGTTGATCGTCATTTACAATTCCGAGCCGTTTGGCCTCGTCGATCGTCATTTACGAATCCGGATCGTTTGATTCCGTTGACACCGCTTTAAATACTGTCATTTACAAGTCCGATCCGTTTGGATTGTGATAGTATTTACTTTTCAAAGTCTGAGTCGCAACCCGATTCGTTGATCGCATGTCATTTAATACGCATTTTTCCCGTAAAAATCGTTAACAATGTAATGCCCGGTACAAAACCGGAGTTCGTCCGTCGAACTCTCTTTCAAAACGCGTGAAATGACGTTCGGCCTCCGAACGCTCATCTTCAAACTCAAAGCCGCCATTTGACACTTAAAATCATTTAATACGCATTTTTCCCGTAAAAATCGTTAACAATGACTCGCACGGTTCAAAATCGACGTTTGCCACGCAAACGCTCCTTTCAAACTCAAAATCGACGTTTGCCACGCAAACGCTCATTTCAAACTCAAAATCGACGTTTGCCACGCAAACGCTCTTTTCAAACTCAAAACCGACGTTTGTCATTCAAACGCTCGTCTTTTCAAAAATCACCTAATCAACGTTTGTCATTCAAACCAAGATTAAGCTTGTCATCCAAGCCCCCCATTTCAAAAGACACACACACACACACACACACACACACGATTTCGAGAAAGGTAGAAAGACTCGTCATGCGAGGCGTTTCGGGCGATCTCGTAATACTCTACCCGAAACGTAACCTGACCTCCGAACCTAACAATCTCTGGTACAAAAAAGCTTTTTACTCGTTTTTGCTGCCAATAAAAATGATCCCTTTTTTCAAAGCCTTTTCCTAAGTTTTTGCTACCAATAAAAACGACACCTTTTCACAAAAGCCGTTTCTCAACGTTTGGGCTCAAAATACAAAAACCGCGTGGCGACTCCTCATTTTGTTCCTTCCCATGAAGCGAGGTCTCAGACACCAACCCCTCCGCGAAAGACAACCGCCTTTTCTGCGCCCCCCGCCCGCGCGCGAAAAAGATCGGGTAATTTCAAGGAGGCCTCTATTTATAGGCTTCTGGTCTGCTTCTAATAAGTCCGCACGGCTGGAGCCCGCGGTAAAAGAAGCCGCCCGGCGCCTTCTTCTGTCGCGTCAGCTTGTTTCTGGAAATATGCAAGGTGGCAGGTTGGAAGCTTCTTTCCAGCAAGGTACTATCCAGAATTCTTATTCCTGATAGGTCCTTCCTTGCTCGTAAAGTATTGAGAAGTTCCCGAATTGCCCCTAAACTTTATGAAAGTTTGGGGAACTGCTAGGAAACTTAGATTGGAAGGCATGAGCCAGATTTGGGTACTTACAGAGACATATACCGAGAAATCATCTATTTGATGTCCACTCTCCCTGAAGGAAGCTCCACCCTACCACGATCATTATTGATTCCCTCCATAATCCCGAAATTAGCGATCTCCGACCTAATGACGAGCTCGAGGAAGTGATAATTAACGTCCACTATCCCGAGTAAAAAGTTAAAGTCGGTATGGAAATTCACCCCGAGGAAAGAAAGATCTTAATTGAATTCCTCAGAAATAATAGTGATGTGTTCGCATGCAGAGCGGAGGACATGCAAGGTATCAGCGAGGACGTGATTGTCCATAAACTCAATGATAACTCCACCTTTAAACGCATCCATCAAAAATCAAGATACTTTTCTCCGGAGAAGGAGATCACGATCAAGGAAGAGGTAGAAAAGCTACTTAAGGCAGGGATAATAGAAGAAATATCATATCCCAAGTGGCTAGCCAATGTTGTTATGGTGAAAAAGTCCAATGTAAAATGAAGGATGTGTGTTGACTTCACAGATCTCAACAAGGCTTGCCCCAAGGATTGTTTCACTCTTCCTCGACTTGACCGCTTCGTAGACTCTATAGCCGGGCACAGAATTTTGAGCTTCATTGATGCATACTCTAGTTATCACTAGATCAAAATGGCTCCTGAAGATTTTGCCTCAAAGCTTTCATCGCCGTGGGCAAAATATACTGTTACACAATTATGCCCTTTGGGCTAAAAAACGCAGGAGCCACCTACCAAAGAATGGTCAACATTGTTTTTAAGGACCAACTAGGCAAAAATATTGAGGCCTACATAGATGACATGGTCATAAAAACAAAGTAGAATTCCCACGAGCTCGACGTGGCAGAATCATTCTCCAACTTGCGCTGCAACAACATGAAGCTTAACCCTCTCAAATGTGCATTTAGGATGAAAGGGGGCAAGTTCCTAGGGTTCATGGTCAATTAGAATGGAATAGAGGCAAATCGAGAAAAAATTCAAGCGCTCTTAGACATGAAGCCTCCTGCATGCATAAAAGATGTGCAAAAACTAAATGGACGCATCACGGCACTTGGCCGCTTCATATCGCGGTCTGCAAAGAAATGCCTCCTTCTTTAAAACTCTTAAAGGGGGAAGAAGGCCAAAAAGTTCTCATGGAATGAGGAATGCGATCTTGCTTTTGAAGAAGTCAAGAAATACCTCGGGCAACCCTCTCTCCTCAGGAGCTCGGTACCCGGGGAAGAGCTTTTTCTGTTTTTAGCAGCCACTGACCTGGCAGTAGCCGCTGTTCTTGTAAGGGAGGAAAATAACTCCCAAAAACTAGTGTACTATGTATCAAAGGCGTTGTCCGTTGTAGAAAGTCTCTATCTTAATATAGAGAAGTTAGCTTATGCCTTACTTGTAGCTGAATTTGAGCTTATTTTTATGCACACCCTATAATTGTATTCACAGAAGCGCCGTTGAAAAAGGTTTTGCATAAACCAGAGTCTTCGGGGAGGATGATAGCATGGTCTATAGAACTCACTGAGTTCCAAATCACCTACTCCCCCAGAATGACCATCAAAGCGCAGGCCTTAGCAAATTTTGTGGCAGAAACATCATTCAAAATTGCGGACAGTGATCTGGAAAGAGTCAGAAGTAGATAGACTTTATTCGTTGATGGATCTACGAGCAAGCTATTAAGTGGCGCGAGCATACTCCTGATCGCACCCTGCGGGGAGAAATTTGAAAGAGCCTTAAGATTTAAGTTTGAACATCAAACAATCATGCCGAATACGAAGCAATCATAGCAAACATGGAATTCGCCAGAGACATGGGGGCCCCAAATATTGAAATAAATAGCGACTCTCAGCTCATAGTAAATCAAATAAAGGGGGAATATAACACAAATGACCCAATCCTAGCCAAATAATGCGGTCTAGCAAAAACCCTTCTCAAAAGCTTCAAATACTATGAGTTGAACCAAATAATGAGAGAAGGCAATGCAGAGGCTGTCCTCCTCTCCAGAATCACCGAGCAAGAAATTGAGGACCAAGAAAGAGACTGGGTAGATGAAATCTGAGATTACATCGAGAAAGAAACCCTCCTTGAGGATCAAACAAAGGATAGACTCATCAAAAAGGTGGCCGCAAAGTACACGATCATAGACAGTGTACTATACCGGCGATCATTCACAAAACCTCTACTCAGATGTGTGAAAACTCATATGGTCACCAATTTACTCTATGAAGTCCATGAAGGAGTCTGTGGCAGTCATCCAGGAGCCCGCACACTCTCAGACAAAATTAAATTCCAAGGATTCTACTGGCCTACCATGAGAAAGGACGCAGAGGAATACGTAAAAAGATGTGACAAATGCCAGCGATTTGCGGGCATCCCTAGACTCCCATCAATAGAGAAAACTTTGCTTATACCTTCGTGGTCATTTGATACATGGGGCATTGATTTAATAGGGTCGTTCCCAACCGCTAGAGGAAGCATCAAGTACGTAGTAGTAGCCATTGATTATTTCCCAAAATGGACTGAGGCCAAAGCCTTAGCCACTATCTCCGAGGAAAATATCATCAATTTCATCCACGATCACATCTGGTGTCGATTTGGGATACCAAGAGTAATAGTCTCAGATAATGGCACTCAGTTCACAACAAAATTTACAGCTGAATGCGAAAGAATAAAAGTCCAACACTGCCAATCCGCAGTAGCCTATCCTCAAGGAAACGGTCAGGCGGAGGCCGCGAACAAATTAGTCCTCACTGCCCTAAAGAAAAATTTAGAAGGACGAGGAGGACGCTGGTTGGACGAGCTCCAGACCGCATTATGGGTAGTCCGCACCACCATAAGAAGCTCAACAGGAGAAACTCCTTTCTCACTCACCTATGGGTTGGAGGCCGTAGCTCCAGTAGAAGTAGCCCTCCCCTCCTACATAGTCACTTACTTCGATGAAATGCGAAATGAGGGCACCAGAAGGTGCGATCTAGACAATCTCGAAGAAAAAAGGATGCGGGCAAGAGAAAAAATGATTAACTACAAGCAGAAAGCCAAAAATCATCATGACAAGAGAGTCAACAAAAGGGGATTTTCAGTTGGAGATTAGGTATTAAGGAATTTAGAGGTACAAGGGACCCAACCCGATTTTCACAAGCTCTCCCCAAAATGGGAAGGTGCATATCAAGTTACCCAAATCATCAAAGAGGGAACCTACAAACTGCGGACAGAAGAGGGAAAAGACCTAAAAAATGCTTGAAACATCGATCACCATAGAAAGTATTATTTTTGATCTTTTTATTGTAAAATTGGTGATAGAGGTAACAATGTATCAAAAAGCAAGGCATTTTGGCATACTGCTGTAAACTCAAAACAAGCACGAAAATGAGATCCTCACTAATGAAGCAACAGAGTGAATGCCCGCAAAAAAAAAGCGGATGCCAGCACGGTCATAACATGCTGATGCGTGGTGATCACTTTGATCGCAGACCGCATGCCCGCAAGGTTGCCAGCAACCGGACACATCCTGCTGATGCGCGGTCATCTCATTGATCGCATACCGCACGCCTATATGTACAAAGGCCAAAATTAAGCCCATACTCAATCGCCATAAGACTCATGGAGTCCAAACGCATGAACCATCAAAATATAGATATGGAAGCCAGCACGACCCAAAACCTGCTGATGCGTGGAGGCCTCATTGGCCGATAACCGTATGCTCGTATGTAAAAAGAACAAAATTGAGGCCTTACCAGTGCCACTAGATTCCAAAGAGTCCAAAAATGTGCAACCGCCAAACGCAGATACGAAAGCCAGCACAGCCCAAAACGTGCTAATGCGAGGAGGCCTCATTGGCCGATGACCGCATGCTCGTATGTAAAAAGACCAAAATTAAGCCCTTACTAGTGCCACTAGAATCCAAAGAGTCCAAAAATGCACAACCGCCAAACGCGGATACGAAAGCCAGCACCGGTTACGCATGCTGATGCGCGGATTAGCCTTACGACCATATTCTGGATGCCCATATGAAAGCAGCTTACGTTAGCTCTTTCGAAATACGCCGCAAACTTAAGAAGTCCAGACCGCGTAAATCACTAATAGTGAATGGATGAGAGTGATGTGCAGTTAGGAGCCCACAAAACAGACCGGGGTTAAAACCTCAAAATCTAAAATAGGCCACAAATAACTGTGATCATATTGAAAAAAGGTTGACTCACGTAAGTAAAACTTAAAGGTTTTTTTTAATGAGTTACTGTAAGTACGCCAATCCAATTTGCGACCCTTTTAGGTGCATTTTAATGTGATAAAATTGCATTAAGGGGCATTTTGGTGAATTCCCGGCCTATCCCGAGACTTCTGGGAACATTTCATAAGTTTCCCGCGAAGGAAGTACCTCCTGGTACTTTGCTCATGCTAGAGGACCTCCTGGGAATAAAACCTTTTTGGAACTTTTGGGTATTTTCCCTGAATGTTCCAGAAACTGGTTTTGGCGCCAAAAGCGGTTGTGACACCTTGTGTCACGCGACAAGTCGAGGCCTGGAAAGTGGTTGCAGAAGGTCGTGCGACACAAGGTGACCACTAACTGCAGCCTATAAATAAGTCCCTTCCCCTCTTAGAAATGGATCCCAACTTGACCTACTTTTACTCTGCAGAAATTGCAACGTAACACACACTAGACACACACACACCCCTCTCTCTCTCTCTTCCCAATTCACCTCTAATCCTTTCCAATTCAACCCACTTCTCTCTATCAAACCTTAGATCCCCCCTTAACTAATTCTCCCAAGCTCTCCAGGACCAGAAGCTGTTGTAGAAGGGTTCTGTACCTAACTTGGTACAGAATTCGTGGAAGCAACAAGGGTAACATCCTTAATTCCCTTTTCCCTCTCTCTTCTACCTTGTTCCTCTATAATTCTATTGTTTTCTCTTCCTTGGATTCAGTAATCAGACTCTATCCGTCTAGATTACTGAATCCCAATCGCAATCTCTCTGTTTAACTTGGTTATTTTGGATAATTGATTGTTCATTGCTTGATCATTGTGGAATTTGGTATTTAGACCCCAAAAGGGTGTGGATCTATCCATATCCACACTCCCTGGGTTGAATTGTTGTTGTTTGTGTATTTCGAAGCTTATCTAGTTGATCAATTGGATCTGTGTTGGTTATTGGTGCTGCTGAGTTCAAATCTGTAGGAATCTGTGTGTCACACGACACACTGTGACTGGTTAGATCCTGTGTCACGCGACACATCTGACCAGGCACATCCTATGTCACGCGACACTCTATGACCATTTGCAGATACCATTTTCCTTTATAATCTGTGTTGATCTGTTGTATAAAGGATGTGGCCTCCCTGAATAATTGGCTCACAAGTTGTAAGTTTCCAAGTTCATATCAATAAAATACATGTTTACTACATTTGTTTATTATCAATGCTTGCACACACTTATGGATTAATTGGATG
Source organism: Adenophora triphylla var. japonica (assembly GCA_022495995.1). Classification (NCBI taxonomy): domain Eukaryota; kingdom Viridiplantae; phylum Streptophyta; class Magnoliopsida; order Asterales; family Campanulaceae; genus Adenophora; species Adenophora triphylla. The sequence goes on along the minus strand of JAFEMH010000267.1, from coordinate 869,652 downwards.
TTTAATTAGAAAGACTCGTCTACGAATGAGGCATGTTGGGTGAACTCTCGGTTCTTCCCAACACGTAACCTGACCCCCGGACTCATTCTCTTTTAAAAGGTTTTTCAAAGTGTACCTCTAAAACATGGCGTGGCGACTCCTTTTTTCTTTTTCATCATTTGAAAACTAAAATTTCGCGGGCGAGCGCACATTCAGTGGCGACTCTATTTGGGACAACACTTTGAAAACCTGTTTTTCAAAGTTAAGAGGGTCAAGCTTTCATTCGATTAAACATCCAATATATCCATCCTTGTGTGCATCCTTGATAATCTTTTGTATTTCATGCATTTTATTGATTATGAGACTTGTGAGCCTTGTGGGTTTTGTGGCCATTTTGTTGTGCTTTAAATATTATGCTTTGTCCCTTGCCATGGAGAGGCAGGGGCTGATTTGATTGTTTGCAGGGTTCTGGTTCAGTGACCACCCTGGTCGTGCGACATCTCTGTCCCCTGATGTCCTGTGTCACGCGACAGGAGTGGCCACTGAACAGGTATTCAGAAGCTGGTTTGAGGGCAGTCCCTTGAATCGAAAGTTGCTCAGTTGATTATTGTTCCCCTTGTTCCCTGTGAGAGTGTGTGTGTTTTCTCTTTTTCTTTTCAAAAGTAAATAAAATAAAATAATAAAATTTTGTTTTCGTAAATAAAAGAACATAGTCATCCGCACACTACACCACATAGACTTAGAACCCTCGGGTGCGATTGACGGCATTGCGGACGGCCATGAAATCCGCCTACGCTTGAGCGCCTGAAATCAAACCTATCCCCCTAGTGCGTTATAGGTGGCACCACACTTAAACCTTACCCACGGTTGGTTTTTGATACAACGTTTTTAATCACACCAAAATGAATTGTTTTGAAACTTATCATAGGTCCTTATACCTTCCCCAAAACCTCGCATCTTGTGGGCATGTTGCCAACGCAACATGATTTCACGTGGGGACATGTCACTCCCGTGGCATGATCTAACGAGAGATCATGCCGCATTGTCAACGTGCACCGACGAGAGGTCATGCCAGATTTTTCTTTGAAATTCTTCAAGAATACCCGTTATGCTGCCCAAATTTCCCCAGAAATTTGGACAACCTCTCCGTCCCATACGGTGTTAGGATTTGGTTAGGTATCATTACCTATTATAGATTTCAATGCAAAACATTTAGTGTGATTTGAATGTTGCGTCTCTAGGTTTCCCCAAGGTGTAGTTAGTATAAATAAAGGCTTCTCCTTTTCCAACCGTACTTAGGATTTAAGACACTGATTTATACTTGAAGACAAATAAAATTGTTTGTGCGAGTCCGTCCCTCGTTTCCTTTCCCTCTCCCATATTTCCTCAAAATCTCCCTTCACTACCTTATAAAACCCGTATCTACCCCTGCAGCTACAGTGAGTTGGACCCGCTCATCTGTCCCAGGAGCTCTTTTGGTTCGTGTTCAAGCAGTTTCAAGAGTTTCAGTCAGTGCAGAATCAGATATGGCCGGGAATGGAGATGTGTTTGCCGCTCAGTCTGCTGGAGGTTCGGTTTCAATGGGTCAACCGGGTTTGAACGATATGTCTGCAGAAGAGTTGAGGATAACTTTAGAAGCTGCTCTGGCCAGAGAACGTGAGGCCTGCCTGTTGGCTCAGAATGCCAAGGCCCGAGAGGAAGAAGCCATAACCGCTTTGTTGAGGCCATGAGAGACAAGGGAATCGCAATACTCCGTCGAGAAGATGGTTCTTATGAGGAAATTACTGAAGATAACAACAACAGGATCGGGTCTGCTTCTCCTGTTCAACCTGTTCAACCCAGCTACAATGCTATGCCTCCTCCCATAAGCTATGTGTTGGGGTGTTAACCTAACGATTTATTTATATCCGCAAGCGCACGGGCTATTGTAATATAGCGGGTGCAAGTACGGGTCGATCCCACAGAGACAGGGTTTATTTTGGAAATATTTTTGTCTTTAGAATAATAGAAAGATTGGGGGGAGATAAAGTTGATTTTGGAAAATATAAAGAACATAAACAGAAAATACTTTTAATAAAACTTTTATAAAACGAAGCATTCTCGGGATTGGAAATCATACACATAACATTGTTCATCAAATTGTCATTGTCTTAGAAATATAGGTTTTCATTTAAATCAAGGATGGTATGTTAGGCTTACGCTACTTCTCACGGTCAAGGCAGTAGCGTTGTATTCTTCACTAATTATGTCCTAACTGTTTGAGATTTTCGTTTACGTTACCCCCGCCCTGTCACAAACGGGCGTTCCGGCTTATCTCTAGCTGACCATAATTAGTAAGAATCCACTAAGAACGAGAGTCAACATACTTTCCATTAAAGGAACATCCCTAGGCCGTTGAACTACTTTCGTGATCAATGGAACCTAGTTTCTTTATATGGTTCCGTCAATCGAGATTCTCCGCTAGGTACTTCTCTCAATTGACTGAATCATACAAGTTGGACGTCTCCAAAATGTAAGGCATTTTGAGAATAATATAGAAAAATTGTTTAGATGAAGAAAGAAGACAAGACTATTCATTTTTTAGATGATGAACATATATTTTTTTGAGTTTCCAACCCCAAGAATAAGGGGGATTTACTCACTAGCCATCTAGAACATATAAGCAATTAAAAATAGAGAAGAGAGTAAGAGGACTTATGATGAAATAGAAGGCAAATGGCTGAAAATGATGCTTCACTTTTATTGCTTTTCTCCAAAGTACTTCAAGAACAAAATATGAACTTTTATCTTCAAATGATCTTTGGAAATTGATATCACAAGTGCTATACTATGGAATAATACTAAAATTTTGTATCTAATTCGTCTGTAAAGTCCTTCTAAGACTGATTACAAAGGGTCTTTTTATAAGGGGGAGGGAACTCTTCAAGAAGGTGCCTCCAAAAGGTGTCTTTTCGATCTGCAGACGCGTCTTGCACGGCCGAGTCAAGGCAGTTGCACGGCCGTGCGCTCTTTGGTGCCAGATTTGAATTTGAGTTTTGACACTTTGCACGGCCGCTCTGATCTAGGCTGCACGGCCGCTCCGAAGGATGACACGGCCACTCAATCTTCAAGACACGGCCACTCTAAGATTTGGGGCCAAAATGGCCTGAAAATGGACCAAGTGTACGGCCGCTCCGTGTTGGCTGCACGGCCGCTCCACCTGGAATTGGCTTTGTGTGTTCATTTTTCTTGGTGCTCCTCCATGTCTTTTATTCTTAAAGTGCCCAAGTATCCTTTTGACATAAAAAGGCCCTAAAACCTGTCTAAAAATGTACAAAACATACCAAAGGCGTAAAATCTAATATATATGAAAAATTAAGTACAAAGTACTTAAAAATAAATAAAAATGATGATTTATCTAATGTAAAAGTATATAAAATTTGGGATAAATGACTATATAATAGTCACTTATCACTATGCACCGCGCCCTGATCAAATGCCATCTCCAGGAATGATTGTGAATGCCCAAGGAAGGTTTCCTCCCCCATCCTCTCAAGTGTATAACCAAGTTACTCAGCAGGGTGTTAGTAAGAGTGGTGGCAAAACATCGAACTTCTTCGATCTTACCTCCTCTCCAGCTCCCAACGCTCCAATGCCGCAAGCTCAGTACGGATCTCAGTTCCAAGCGGGCTATTCCCAACCCCAGTTCAGCATGTACCCCGACAGTTATCAGTGTGGTCAGTCTAATCTGCAACAGAATGGTCAGTATCGTCTTTCAGGGAATCAAATTTGTCAAGACAGTATTCCGAGGTATCCGCAGTCTCAGCTCCAAGGCAACTTCCCTCAGCCCGCAGTGTGTTCTCCTCTTACCCAGCATCTGTATGGTTCCACCCCATATTCAGCTCCTTGCATCAGTACAGGATTTTCTATTCTTGGTCAGTTTGGAGGTCAGTCAGTGCAGTTCGATCCCCAGAATCCCAGTGTTCAGTTTAATGGTTATGACATGTACGGGAACAGGATTCCCAGCTCAGTCAGTTTGTTGGATAGCAATATCAGTATCCCCAGTACCTTTGGTCTTCCCTTGGCTACTCTGCCCATTAGATCCACTCCAGAGTTCCCAGTGCCATCTTCAACAGTGGCTCCTGCTATTCCCCAGATTCCAGGTTTGACTCCGGAAGTGACAGCTTTATTGAAGCAGATGCAACAGCAAATCGATATACTGACTGTAGGTTCTAGTGGTCTCAAGGTGGTGGACCAGGCTCAAGTAACGCCTCTGCCTCATAAGTTCAAGATGCCAAAGATGGATTTTGATGGTACGGCCTGCCCAAAGACTCATGTGGATACCTATGTCATGACAATGGGGGCGATGGGTTGCACGCCCGAGTTTATGGCTTCTCATTTTCATCTAACTTTGAAAGGACCAATGCTCACTTGGTTTTTGGCCTTGAAGCAAGAATGCCGCTCCACCTGGAGCCAGATCATAGAGACCTTCTTGGAGAAGTATAGAGGCAATCTAGAGTGGCGTACCACCCGAGATGACTTAGTGGGGACCATTCAAAAGAATGACGAGTCGATCACAGAATTCTATAAACGGTGGAATGCCAAGCTTAACGAGCTGTCAGAGCCAATTCCCCTTCAGGATCAGAAAGATATTTTCTTGTCGTGCGTGAAGCCAGTACTAAGGGAAGCCATTGGAAAAGGTTGGTATCCAGATTTACGAGAAATGGTTGGAATGGGAGCTAGAAGTGAAAACAGACTGTTTAATCTCACCACAAATGCAAATACTAGCGGTAGTAGCAGAAGTGGAGGATTCCGATACCGAGCACCTAACCATGTTTCTGCTATGGCGTCAAAGGGAAGAGAAGTGGTCAAAGATAACAGTATCAACAACCTGCAAAGAGGAGGTGGCAATGTACATAATGCAGTGAGATTCTAACCCAGGCCGCAGCCAAGGTTTGATGACTTGGGCATGTCTACAGAAGAAGTTTTCAACGGCCTGCTTCGGACCGGCATGATTAAGCCGCTGGAAAATTACAGCCCTGCCCGTCCTAATCCCAATCTTGATGCTAGTAAGCATTGCCAATTTCATCAGTTCCCGGGGCACACCACAAACACTTGCATAACCCTCAAGAAGATCATCCAAGGCCTCGTGGATGAAAAGAAGATCGAAAAATCTCCTCGCCCCAACATCGTCAGCAACCCTCTGCCAAGTAACAACGTGAATCTTATCGACTTTGGTCAAGATTACTTCGTCAATGTAATAGAGTTTGGAGAGTCTGTAGTTGGAAATGATAATGGTGTTTGTAATGAGCTCATGATTGATGTAAACCCTTGTTCCAATGAAATGAAAGACAACTTTTGCTACGTCTTGTATCTTGATGATTTGTATAATTTGAATAATGCTGTTGAGTATGATGATTATGAAGAGCATTTGGTTGTTAACGCTATATCCTCTATGGCTCCTAGGGAATCTCCAATCTCTCTGGAGGAGCTCAGGATAGCAGCTAACTAGGAAGTGCCTTTGTCTGTAAATGAGATAAGACAGGCAGCGTGGCCATACAGCACTCGCCCTGTTCTGCTTACACTGGCAGAACTCAAGGAGGCCAGCAAGAATTTTGTGGTTGAAGATCATCAAGAGGTTAATTTGTTGACTCGATCAGGAAGAATGTTGGGAATGGATAGTGCAGATCCATCCAGGAAAGGCAAAGGAGTTGCGGTCTCGAATCCCCAGTCATCTCAGGGTCCCTACAGATCGGCAGGAAGTGAAGAAGTCCAAGAGGACCCAATCTTGATGCAGTTAAAAAGAACCCAAGATGATATCTCTTTGTGGTCTCTGCTCACATCCTCCTACCCCCACAAGCTAAAATTGGAAGAGGCTCTGTCCAAAACCAAGGTGTCTGTCAATGCCACTCCAGACGAGGCCTGCTAACTAATCGGGATAGCCCAGTATGGGAATATTATTACTTTTACGGACCTTGATCTGCCTGTTTACGGTGCAAAGCATAATGAGTCTCTACACATCACAGTGCCACTGGAGGGGCATCGGATTCCCCATGTGTTGGTAGACAACGGGTCAGCTATGAATGTGCTCCCTGCCAAGATGATGAGCATGCTAGACATTGACACACAAAACCTTAAACCATCCAACCAAACCAAAAAAGCCTACGATTCGACATCCAGGGCAGTGTTGGGGATAGTCTCTCTGAATCTGTTATATGGGAGTAAAGAGATGGCAGTAGAGTTCCAAGTCATTGACATTCCTGTAACATTCTCAGCATTGTTGGGTAGACCATGGATTCATGAAATCGGAGCGGTAGCCTCCACCCTCCACCAGTGTTTGAAGTTTGTGCAAGATGGAGTATTGACAACCATTTATGGGGATAGCGTCACTATTGGGGAAACCAGCACCAATACTATGCCAGTGATGGAAATCAAACTTGACCAAGAGAACCTAATGCTTAGTGGATTCATGATCGAGAAGCCTAAAGGGCAGGTCTGCACTATAGATTTGACGACTTCCTTGGACAAGATTCCCCCTGTGATGAATATGATGAGAGGCATGAGCTACATCCCGAATCTGGGGCTAGGAAAACGTCAACAGGGACCATGTAAGCTTATAATGCCGGAACCCAAGAGAAACAGGCGAGGCCTGGGATATGTCGTGACTGGAGATGACAAAGCGTATGAGAAAACTGAAGCATTTAAAGAAAAAATGACCTCAGCTGCCGGCAAGATATACAAAAGGCCTGAGATGCGCCCTTACAGCTGGTCTTTGAACAAGCACTTTGTCAAAGAGGATGGGGAAATGTTCGTCTGCCCGGAACTGAAGCTGAGCCAAATGGAAGAAAGGATGAGAACAATTCGGAGGTTTGCCAGCAGTCAAAACCCAGTGAAGGAAATGCTCGTTAGTATGCCTAGAAGGCCTGGTGTTACCGCCACATATAAGAATAGCTACCATTTCTGAGGGCCTGATTATGTGAACCAGTTTGAGAAGCTTGCTTTAGACGAGCCCATAATATACAAGATCTGCGGTGCTGACCCCGTAGATATTGATGGTGATTTGGCAGATCTGTTCAAGGATCAGGGGCTGTCAGAGCCTGAGGATGATATGCATTTGGCAGAGGTACCTACAGAAGGGTTGATTGTTGCTGAAGATCCCGAAGATTTGATTGACTTTTCCTCTGATAACGAGATAGTGGCCGTGTTGGAATTTGAAAAGGGGCCAGTTGCGGATCTGAATAGTTTGGAGACCGTTGCAGAGAGGCCGTTGCAGAACTGGACTTCATTTCGAGGACCGGTCGCTGACAGGGAGACTATGATCAAAAAGCTTGGGCTCAAGCCTCGTCTTTGTCCCTCTACGTCTAAGTTTGTTTCCTGTGTCTTGAGTCGTTCCCCTGAATCCCTTGTGATTGAGTTCGAGTCCTCCGATTGGTCTGACGTCCTCACGACGGAAGACCATCGTCGGGTTGTAGACACTATTTTTCCCTTTGCTTTGAATAAAATGGTTGATCTTTCTGAGTATCCCGTGATTGCAAATCTAACAATTGAACGCTTAACCAAGAATAATTATCAAGATTTAAAAATAATTAAGTCAGATTCAATTGAAGATAATGAAGACTTAATAAATGAGCAAATTTTAGAAAATAATTCAAAGCAGGTTTGCGAGCAAAAGGAAAGCTGGGCCCAAGCTGCCGATGAGGTATTGACAACGGTGAACCTGGGAACAGCTGAGGAACCCAAAGAAACGCAAATTGGTAGTTTCTTCTCCGAAGATGAGCGGGTTGCCCTAATCAAGTTGCTTAAAGAGTTTGTAGACGTCTTTGCCTGGTCCTACAAAGACATGCCCGGGCTGGATACATCTATCGTAGAGCACCAGATACCCCTAGATCCAAAGATTAAACCGATCAAGCAGAAACTGAGGCGGATCAAGCCCGAGTGGTCCTTACAGGTCAAGGAAGAGATTGAGAAACTCCTACGGGTGGGCTTTATCAAAGTGATTGAATATCCGACTTGGCTGGCAAACATTGTAACGGTCACAAAAGCAAATGGAAAGGTACGGGTTTGCGTAGACTTTCGGGATCTCAACAAGGCTAGTCCCAAGGATGACTTCCCCTTGCCCAACATTGATATGCTAGTAGATGCAACTGCGAACTATGAGGTCAAGTCCTTCATCGACGGCTTTGTAGGCTATAATCAGATTAAAATGGCTGAGGAAGATCAAGACAAGACGGCATTTACCACTCCTTGGGGTACCTATTGTTACACAGTGATGCCATTTGGGCTGAAGAATGCTGGGGCTACCTACCAGAGAGCCGTCACTACCCTGTTCCACGACATGATCCACAAGTAGATTGAAGTGTATGTAGATGATATGATTATTCACTCGAAAGGGTCAGATGGACAGCATTTCACTGATTTAAGGAAGTTCTTCAACAGACTTCGGGAGCACTCCATGAGACTAAATCCAGCCAAGTGCACCTTTGGGGTTATTCGCGGTAAAGTCCTGGGGTATATGGTCACAGAGCGCGGCATCGAGGTAGATCCCAGAAAGGTCAAGGCAATTGTTGAAATGAAGCCACCCAGAACTGTCTCCGAGGTAAAGGGTTTCATGGGCCGTCTACAGTACATCAGCAAATTTGTCAACCAGCTGACCTCCATGTGTGAGCCAATCTTTAAGCTGCTGAAGAAAAATCAGGAGGTGATTTGGAACGAAGAATGCCAGCTAGCTTTCGAGAGAATCAAAGCTTATCTCGTTAATCCTCCCATTCTTTGCCCACCTCATGGGAGCAAGCCTCTACTTCTATATTTGACGGTCACAGATACAGCCACCGGGGCCATGCTAGCACAAGAGAAGAAGGATTCCAAAGTCGAGAATGCCATTTATTTTGTCAGCCGCAAATTCCAAGGTAGTGAGTTGAACTACTCCGCCCTAGAAAAGACGTGTGCAGCTCTGGTTTGGGTGGTCGGAAAGCTAAAGCACTACATGCTATCCCACACAGTACATCTGGTCTCCAAGATGGACCCAATAAAGTACCTGTTTCAGGGTGACAGAGGCAACATCTCCACCAGATTGGCAAAATGGACCTTCTTCCTAGCTGAGTTTGATATCAAATATGTGATCCAGAAGTCAATCAAAGGACAGGCCTTGGAAGACCAGTTGGCTGACTCCCCCTGCACAGAGGCCCGAGGACCAGATCTCCAGTTTCCAGATGAAGGGATTCTTGTCATAGAAAGTGGCAACCGGTGGCAGCTATTCTTTGACGGTGCAGCGAACAAAAGAGGTAACGGCATCGGGATGGTGTTAGTAGACCCGAATGACATGCATACCCCCATAGCTATCAAGTTAAACTTCTCGGTTACCAACAATGCAGCCGAATACGAAGCTTGCATAGCCAGTCTTGAGGCTGCTCTTGAGCGACATGTGGATGAGTTGGAAGTGTTCGGTGATTCCCAATTGATAATCAACCAAGCCGCCAACAGATGGAAAACTACAGATCCGTGTCTCCAGAGGTATCATGCTTACATCGCAGAGCTCGTCAGCCAGTTTAAGGAAGTGTCGTTCCAGTTCCTGCCATGAGATAAGAACATATTTGCCGATGCACTAGCTACTCTGGCCTCTTTGGTGGAAATATCAGAGGGAAAGTCAATCAAGCCGTTCAGGGTCAGTAGGCGAGAAAATTCAGCATATTGTTGTGAAATAGAGATCGAAACCGTCAATGAACCGTGGTACAACCAGATCTTCCAATATCTCAAGCATGGTGAAGCATCCTTCCCCGTTGATAAAGAAGGAGACTTAAAAGGTGTTCATGCCAAAAGCTTGCAAGCTCTAAAGAGACTATCAGCACAATACGTCATATTGGGCAATGAGTTATGGAAGAAAAGGGAAGGTTGCCCACTCCTGCTCTGTATCAGCAAAGAAAAAGCTAAGAGAGTAATGGAAGATGTTCACAACGGCGCCTTCGGACCTCATATGAACGCTCGATCCCTCATGCACAGCATTATCAGACTGGGTTACTTCTGGATCACTATGGAGACTGATTGCATCCAGTTTGTGCGGACTTGTGACAAATGTCAGCGATTCTCCAACCTCAACCACATCCCTCCTCATGACCTATACTGTATGACAACTCCGTGGCCTTTTGCAACATGGGGAATCGATGTCATCGGGAAGATAACTCCATCTGGGAGCAACGGACATTCATTTGTTCTGGTCGCTGTAGATTACTTCACAAAGTGGGTGGAAGTCGCGTCCTACAAGGTGCTCACAGCTAAGAAAGTTGCTCGCTTCATAAAAGAACAAATTTTCTGCCGCTACGGAGTCCCGAATGAGATCATCTCCGATAATGGGTCCCACTTTGAAGGAGAAACAGATTGGCTGCTCACTGAATACAGGGTCAAGTGCCATAAGTCTTCACCATACAGACCGCAGACAAATGGTGTTGTTGAGGCTGCTAATAAGAACTTGGAGAGAATCATAAAAAAGATAGTCGAGCGAGGACGGGATTGGCCAGAGAAACTGCATCTAGCATTATGGGGCTACCGCACTTCAAATTGAACTGCTACAGGTGCAACTCGTATGCCTTGACTTACTGAATGGAGGCTGTCATGCCCATCGAGTTAGAGATTCCATCCCATAGGGTTTTGCTCGAGAATGAAGTAAATGAGATTGAATGGCTCCAAAGTCGATACAATGAGTTGGCACTGTTAGACGAACGCAGATTAAAGGCCATGGAGCATAACCAGGCATATCAGAAAAGAATGGCCCGTGCTTTTGACAAGAAAGTGAAACCCAGGGACATCAAGGTTGGTGATCTGGTCCTCAAGATGAAACCCTTGAATCAGAGCAGTGCATTGGGCAAATGGGCACCTGTTTGGGTTAGACCCTTTCTAGTAAAGAAGATATTCTCCGGAGGAGCGATGCAGCTAACAGATTTGGATGGCAACCCATTCCTGCACCCCGTCAACGGTGACAAGTTGCGGCGGTATTATGTGTGATCGAGTCTTCTCCCCCTCTGTAAAAAAATGAAAAAAAAAGAAGAAGAAATAAAAAATAAAGGCACAATAAAATTGTCCCAGATGAGACTAAAAACCTCTCAAAAGGCAGTCCATGCAAAAATAAGGGACGCGCCCGGTGCTAAAAGAATATACCCAACCAGGCTGAAAACCCTAAAAAGGGCGGCCTAGGTAAAAAACAGGGTTGCGCCACATCCCCCTTCTGTCTTCCCTTTTCTTTAAACACAAAAGTTGATTGAGTCAAACTACGGAGACCTGAGCCCCTTAGTTCTCTTTACAAAAGGGGAACCTAGGCAACCACTTGTGATTCGGTCTAAAAATGCTGCAAAATTTCATATCTTGCCAAAATGTGTTTTGATTACAGTTCCAAAGCTTTTCAAAGGTTCATTTTAAGTTAATATTCTTTTTGATGAGTTCAAGCACGGCCTGCTTTTGATTCAAATAACTTGCTGCGAATAAAAGGAAATCATTGCTAACATCTATTTTGTTTGCATTAAGTAATCAAAGGGTACTCATGTTCCATACAATAAATCCTACCCTCAAAACACAAACAAAAAGAGTCTCCTATCTCTCAGAAAAGTGTCTAGAAGCTCATTCCCGCTCCCGAACTCGCTCCTCTGTCTTTCCTTTTCTTCGGTCCTGTAAGTATGCCAATCCAATTCGCAACCTTTCTAGATGCATTTTAATATGATAAAATTGCATTTAGGGGCGTTTTGGTAAATTCTCGGTCCATCCCGAGACTTCCGGAAACATTTCATAAGTTTCTCGTGAAGGAAGTACTTTTTTATACTTTGCTCGGGCCAAGGGACCTAAAAAGAATAAATCTGTTTTGGACTTTTCAGGTATTATCCAAAGAAGGTTCCAGAATCAGATTTGGCGCCAAAAACGGTTGGTGGCATCTCCTGTCACGCAGCAACTCGAAGCCTTGGAAAGTGGTTACAGAGTGTCGTGCGACATAAGGTGACCATGATCAGCAGCTATAAATAAGACCCTACCCCTCTCAGTTTTGGATCCCAATTTTAACTCCCTAAAGCTACTCTGCCCAAATTGCTCCAGAACCTCTCTCTCTCTCCTCCTCTTTCGCCAAAACTACCCAATTCCTCCCTAATTCCTTCACCCTTCAAATACCTTCAACCCAATTACCCTCCTACTTCCCCAAACACCTTGCATACTTCAATTTAGCTCTCAATTCATGTTTGGATCTCCTTTTCAAAAGTTGAATCGAAGGCTTTTGCACCTAACTTAGTGTAGAAGTTGAGGACTATAAGGGTAACATCTCTCTCTCTCTCTCATCTATTTGTTCTATTGTGCTTCCTTCTTCTCCACTTGATAATCAGGCTCCATCTGCCTCAGATTATTAAGTGGCAATTGCAATCTCTCTGTTTAAATTGTGTTTGCTTGAGTCCAATTGCATGTTCATGATGTGATCTACCTATTGTTGCAATTTGGATATCAAGGGAGTGTGGATCTCCCATATCCACACTCCTTTGGTTGATTCGTATCTAATTCATGCTATTCTGATTGGTTCTGGTATAATTGTTTGATTTGATTGTGGATGTGGTGAATCTGTCTCTCAGTTTGTAAGGTACCTGCAGATGGTAAACCTGTGTCACGCGACACACTTGGACATGAGGAGTCCTGTGTCACGCGACATGTCGTGACCATATGCAGGGACCATTTTTCAGTTGTAAGTTGTTTTATCTAGTTAGCTTAGCATTTAGTTGTAGGTAGTTTGTTTAAATGATCAGATCTAGTTTATAATTGTGTTTTGTGTTCATCTAGAGATCTCTGCAACCTGTTTGCTCTGCAAGGTGACTATTGGTGTCACGCGACACATTTGGGCATGAGGAGTCCTGTGTCACGCGACATAAGTATTCCTTTGCAGAGAACTTGTTTTCAGTTGTAATCTGTTCTTATTGCTGTAATGGGATGTGGCCTCCCTGAACAATTGGTCTACAAATTGTAATGATCTCATCTATTCAATAAAATTCATGTTTGTCGCACTTGTTCATTATTGTGGTTTGCACATTTTTTGAATTATTTGGATGTCTAAATTAGAAAGACTCGTCTACGGATGAGGCGTGTTGGGTGAACTCTCGGTTCTTCCCAACACGTAACCTGACCCCCGGACCCATTCTCTTTCAAAAGGTTTTTCAAAGTGCACCTCCAAAAGCATGGCGTGGCGACTCCTTCATTTTCTATTCTAAACCAAAATTTTATTTTTCGAGCGAGCGCGCATTCAGTGGCGACTCCGCTGGGGACTGCTTTTTGGAAAACCTGTTTTTTCAAAAACTAAGAGGGTCATGCTTTCGTTCGTTTAGACATCCAATGTATTCATTTTATGTGCATCCTTGATAATCTTGTGCGATACGTGCATTTTATGAGATCTTACAATTTGTATGCCTTTTTGTGTGTTACTTGTGGCTTTGTTGTGTTGCTTTATTGGTTTGTTTCATCCCTTGCCAAGGAGAGGCAGGGGCTAATCCCAGTTTTGCAGGAGCTCTGGTTCAGTGGCTATCCTGGTCGTGCGACAGTTTTTTTTTCCTTGCTGTTTTGTGTCACGCGACAGGAATAGTCACTGGACAGCTTTCAGGTTCTGGTTTGAGGGCAGTCCCTTGAATCAAAAGTTTGCTCAGTTGATTGTTGTTCCCTTTTTATTCCCTGTGAGATTGTGTGTGTTTTTCTCTTTCTTCTTTTAAAAAATAAATAAATAAATAAAATTTTTTGTTTTTTTTAAATAAAAGAAGATAGTCATCCGCACACTACACCACGTAGATTTAGAACCCTCGGGTGCGATTGACGGCATCGCGGACGGTGATAATATTCGCCTACGTTTGAGCGCCTAATGTCAAACCCATTCCCCTAGTGCGTTATAGGTGGCGCCACACTTAAAACTTACCCACGGTTGGTTTTTGATACAACATTTTAATTACACCACAATGAATTGTTTTTGAAATTTCCAATAGGTCCTTATACCTTTTCCCAAAACCTCGCACCTTGTGGGCATGTTGCCAATGCAACATGATTTCACGTGAGGACATATCACTCCCGTGGCGTGTCCTAAACGAGAGATCATGCCGCATTGTCACCATGCACCGACGAGAGGTCATGCCGGATTTTTCTTGGAAATTCCCCGAGAATACCTGTTATGCTGCCCAAATTTCTCTAGAAATTGGGGCTACTCGTCCGTCCCACGTCGTGTTAGGTCTTGGTTAGGTGTCATTACCTATTATTAATTTCAAATGCAAATCATTTAGTGTAATTCGAACGTTGCGTCCCTAGGCTTCCCCAAGGTGTAGTGTGCTTAAATAAAGGCTTCTCCTTTCCCAACCATTCCTAGGATTTAAATCACCGATTTATACTTGAAGATAAATAATTGTTTGCATGAGTCTATTCTCTCTTTTTTCTTCTCCCTCTCCCGTATCTCCTCTTCTTTCCCTACCTTATAAACCCGTATACACCCCTGCAGCTACGGCGAGTTGGATCCGATCATCTGTCCCAGGAGCTCGTTTGGTTCCGGTTGTCAAAGAAATTCAAGCAGTTTCCGAAGCTTTAGTCAGTGCAGAATTAGATATGGCTGGGAATGGAGATGTATTTTCCGCTCAGTCCACTAGAGGTTCCATGTCAATGGGTCAACCGGGTTTGAACGATATGACTACAGAAGAATTGAGGGTAACGTTGGAAGCTGCTCTAGCCAGGGAGCGTGAGGCCCGCTTATTAGCTCAGAATGCTAAGGCCCGAGAGGAAGAAGCTCATAACCGCTTTGTGGAGGCCATGAGAGCCAAAGGGATCGCAGTACTTCGTCGAGAGGATGGGTCGTATGAGGAGATCACAGAAGACAGCCACAATGAGATTGGATCCGTTTTGCTCAGCCTACTCAGCCTAGCTACAATGCGACGCCTCCTCCAGTAAACTATGCCCCGCGACCCGATCAAATGTCATCTCCGGGAATGTTTGTGAAGGACCAAGGAAGGTTCATTCCCCCATCTTCTCAAGGGTATAACCAAGTGGCTCAGCAGGGTGTTAGCAAGAATGGCGGCCAACCATCAAACTTCCTCGATCTCACTTCCTCCCCAGTTCCCAATGCCCCAGCATCACAGTTTCAGTATAGACCTCAATTCCAAGCGAGTTATCCCCAACCCCAATTCAGAATGTACCCCGACAGTTTCCAGGGTGGTCAGGCTAATGTGCAGCAGAATGGTCAATACCGCCTTTCAGGGAATCAGATTTGTCAAGACAATATTCCGAGGTATCAGCAGTTTCAGACCCAAGGCAATTTCTCTCAGCCCGCAGTGTGTTCCCCTCTTACCCAGCATTTATATGGTTCCACCCCGTATTCGGTTCCTTGCATCAATATAGGATTTTCTACTCTTGGGCAGTTCGGAGTTCAGTCAGTGCAATTCGGTCCCCAGAACCCCGGTGTGCAGTTTAATGGTTATGATATGTACGGGAACAGGATTCCCAGCTCTGTTAGTTTATTGGATAGCAACATCAGTATACCCAGTACCTTTGGTCTCCCATCAGCAGCTTTGCCCATTAGATCCAGTCCGGAGTTCCCCGTGCCGTCATCAACAGTGTCTCCCGCTATCCCTCAGATTCCAGGATTGACGCCAGAAGTAACAGCCTTATTGAAGCAGATGCAACAGCAGATCGATAAATTGACTGTGGGTTCTAGTGGTCTCAAGGTTGTGGACCCAGCTCAAGTAACGCCTTTGCCTCACAAGTTCAAAATGCCCAAGATGGACTTCGATGGTACTGCTTGTCCGAAAACTCATGTGGATACTTATGTTATGACAATGGGAGCGATGGGCTGCACGCCCGAGTTCATGGCATCCCACTTTCACCTGACTTTGAAAGGACCAGCGCTCACATGGTTTTTGGCTTTGAAACAAGAATGTCGCTCCACCTGGAGCCAGATCACGGAGACCTTTTTGGAGAAGTATAGAGGCAATTTAGAGTGGCGTACCACCCGGGATGATTTAGTGGGGACCATCCAGAAGGCTGATGAGTCAATTACGGAATTCTATAAGCGGTGGAATGCTAAGCTTAATGAGCTATCGGAGCCAATTCCCCTTCAGGACCAAAAAGACATCTTCTTGTCATGTGTGAAGCCGGTACTCAGGGAAGCCATCGGAAAAGGTTGGTATCCAGATTTGCGAGAAATGGTCGGAATGGGAGCTAGAAGTGAGAATAGATTGTTCAATCAAACCCCGAATGCAAATGTCAGTGGGAGCAGTGGTAGTGGAGGATACCGATACCGAGCACCCAACCCTATTTCTGCCATAGCACCAAAAGGAAGAGAAGTAGTTAAGGACAACATTGTCAATAACCTGCAGGGAGGAGGTAATAATGGTCCTAATGGTGGGAGATTCCAGCCGAAACAACAGCGAAAGTTTGATGACTTGGGTATGACTACAGAGGAGGTTTACAATGGATTGCTCAGAACAGGTATGATAAAGCCGCTGGAGAATTACAGGCCTGCTAGTCCCAAACCCAATCTTGACACAAGCAAATATTGTCGGTTCCACCAGTTCCCAGGACATACCACCAATACTTGCTTCACCCTCAAAAGAATCATTCAAGGGCTTGTAGATGAAATGAAGATTGAAAAGTCCCCTCGTCCTAATGTTGTCAGCAACCCTCTGCCTAGCAACACCGTGAATCTCATGGATTTTGGCCAAGACTATTTTGTTAATGTAATAGAGTTTGGGGAGTCCGTAGATGGAAATGTTAGTGATGATTGTAATAAGGTTGTGACTGATGTAATCCCTTGTTCTGGTGAAATGAAAGATAATTTCTGCTATGTTTTGTATCTTGATGATCTGTATGATTTGAATAATACTGCTGATTATGACGATTATGATAGCGGCTAATGTAGAGGCGCCATTGTCCATAAATGAGATTCCCCAATCTCTTTGGAGGAACTCAGGATAGCAGCTAATGTAGAGGCGCCATTGTCCATAAATGAGATAAGGCAGGCGGCGTGGCCATACCGCACTCGCCCTGTTCCGCTCACACTAGCAGAGCTCAAGGAGGCCAGCAAGGATTTTGTGGTTGACAATCATCAAGAAGTTAATCTGTTAACTCGGTCAGGAAGAATGTTGGGAGTAAATGATGCAGATCCATCCGGGAAAGGTAAAGCAGTTGCGGTCGCGAATCCTCAGTCCTCTCAGAATCCCTATAGATCGGCAGGAGATGAAGAAGTTCAGGAAGACCCGATCTTGAAACAGTTAAAAAGAACACAAGCTGATATCTCCTTATGGTCTCTACTCACATCCTCCTACCCTCACAAACTAAAGTTGGAAGAGGCCCTGTCCAAAACGAAAGTGTCTATCAATGCCACCCCAGACGAAGCCTGTCAGCTGATTGGAACTGCGCAGTATGGGAACATCATTACTTTTACGGATCTTGACCTGCCTGCTTATGGTGCGAAGCATAATGAGTCTCTACACATCACGGTGCCCCTGAAAGGATGGCGGATTCCCCATGTGTTGGTAGACAATGGGTCGGCTATGAATGTGCTCCCCGCTAAAATGATGAGTATGTTGGACATTAATGCGCAGAACCTTAAACCATCCAATCAAACCATAAAGGCCTACGATTCCACATCTAGGGCAGTGTTGGGGATAGTCTCTCTGAATTTGATGTTTGGGGGCAAGGAGATGATGGTAGATTTCCAAGTTATCGACATTCCGGTCACATTCTCAGCATTACTGGGCAGACCGTGGATTCACGAAATTGGAGCGGTAGCCTCCACTCTCCACCAGTGTTTAAAGTTTGTGCAAGAGGGAGTGCTGACAACCATTTATGGTGATAGCGTCACGATTGGAGAAACCAGCACCAATACCTTACCAGTGATGGAAATCAAGCTCGACCAGGAGAACCCGATGCTCAGTGGATTCACGATTGAGAAACCTAAAGGGCAGGTCTGCACCATAGATTTGACGACATCTTCAGACAAGATTCCCCCTGTGTTGAAAATGATGAGAGGTATGAGCTATATCCCTGGTCTGGGGCTGGGAAAACGACAACAGGGACCATGTCAGCTTATGATGCCAGAAGCCAAGAGAAACAGGCGAGGCCTGGGATATGTCGTAACGGGAGAAGACAAAGCGTACGATAAGACTGAAGCGTTCAAAGAAAAAATGACCTCAGCTGCTGGTAAGAGGTACAAGAGGCCTGAGATGCGCCCGTACAGTTGGTCTTTGAACAAGCATTTTGTCAAAGAAGATGGGGAAATGTTCGTTTGTCCAGAGCCGAAGCTGAGCCAAATGGAAGAAAGGATGAGAACAATCCGGAGGTTTGCCAGCAGCCAAAACCCGGTGAAGGAAATGTTTGTTAGTTTGCCTAAAAGGCCAGGTGTCACCGCCACATACGAGAACAGTTACCATCTTTGGGGGCTGGATTACGTGAACCAGTTTAAGAAGCTTGCTCTGGATGAACCCACAATATACAAGATCCGCGGTGCTGACCCTGTGGACATTGATGGTGATTTGGTGGATTTGTTCAAAGAGCAGAGGCAGTCAGAGCCTGAGGATGGTATGCATTCGGCAGAAGTACCTACAGAAGGGTTAGTTATTGCTAAGGAGCCGAGTGATTTGATTGACTTTTCCTCTGATAGCGAGGTGGTGGCTGCGTTCGAGTTTGAAAAAGAGCCTGTTGTGAATCTGAGCAGTTTGGAGACCGTCGCAGAGAGGCCACTACAGAACTGGACTTCATTTCAGGGACCGGTTGCCGACAGGGAGACTATGATCAAAAAGCTAGGGCTCAAGCCTCGTCCTTTTCCATCCAAGTCTAAATTTGTCCCTCATGTCCTGAGTCAGTCCTCAGAGCCCCTTGTGATTGAATTTGAGTCCTCCGATCGGTCTGACGTCCTCACGACGGAAGACCGTCGTCGTGTTGTAGACACTATTTTTCCCTTCGCTTTGAATAAAATGATCGATCTTTCTGAGTATCCCGTGATTGCCAATCTAACAATTGAACGCTTAACTAAAATTAATCATCAAGATTTAAAAATAATTAAGCCAGATTCAATTGAAGATAATGCAGACTTAATAGATGAGCAATTTTTAGAAAATAATTCAAAGCAGGTTTGCGAGCAAAAGGAAAGCCGGGCCCAAGCTGCCGATGAGGTATTGACAACGGTGAACCTGGGAACAGCCGAGGAACCTAAAGAAACGCAAATTGGTAGCTTCTTCTCCGGAGATGAACGGGTTGCCCTGATCGAGTTGCTTAAAGAGTTCGTAGACGTCTTTGCTTGGTCCTACAAAGACATGCCCGATCTGGATACATCCATCGTAGAACTTCGAATACCCCTAGATCCAGAGATTAAGCCAATAAAGCAGAAACTGAGGCGGATCAAGCCCGAGTGGTCCTTACAAGTCAAAGAAGAGATCGAGAAACTCCTGCGGGTGGGCTTTATTAAAGTGATCGAATACCCAACTTGGCTGGCAAATATAGTCACGGTCACAAAAGCGAATGGAAAGGTTCGGGTTTACGTAGACTTCCGGGATCTTAACAAGGCTAGTCCCAAAGACGACTTCCCCTTGCCAAACATTGACATGCTGGTAGATGCGACAGCGAACTACGAGGTCAAATCCTTTATTGATGGTTTTACGGGTTATAACCAGATTAAAATGGCCGAGGAAGATCAGGACAAGACAGCGTTTACCACTCCTTGGGGCACCTATTGTTACACAGTAATGCCGTTTGGGCTGAAGAATGCTGGGGCTACCTATCAGAGGGCCGTCACTACCCTGTTTCACGACATGATCCACAAGGAGATTGAAGTGTATGTAGATGATATGATTATTCACTCGAAAGGGTCAGATGGGCAACACTTCACGGATTTAAGGAAGTTCTTCAACAGACTTCGAGAGCATTCTATGAGGCTAAATCCAGCCAAATGCACTTTTGGGGTTATCCGGGGTAAAGTTCTGGGCTACATGGTCACAGAGCGAGGCATCGAAGTAGATCCCAGAAAAATCAAGGCAATTGTCGAGATGAAGCTGCCCAGAACAGTCTCTGAAGTAAAAGGTTTCATGGGTCGTCTACAGTAGATTAGCAGATTCATCAACCAGCTGACCTCCATATGTGAGCCAATCTTTAAGCTATTGAAGAAGAATCAGGAAGTGTTTTGGAACGAGGAATGTCAACTAGCTTTTGAGAGAATCAAAGCTTACCTTGTTAATCCACCCATTCTCTGCCCACCTCATGGGAGCAAGCCTCTACTTCTATATCTGACGGTCACAGACACAGCTATTGGGGCCATGCTAGCGCAAGAGAAGAAAGACTCCAAGGTCGAGAATGCCATATATTTTGTCAGTTGCAAATTCCAAGGTAGTGAGTTGAATTACTCTGCCCTCGAGAAGACATGCGCATCCCTGGTCTGGGTGGTCGGAAAGCTAAAGCATTATATGCTATCCCACACCGTACATCTGGTTTCCAAGATGGACCCGATCAGATACCTATTTCAGGGTAACAGAGGCAACATTTCCACCAGATTGGCAAAATGGACCTTCTTCTTAGCTGAGTTTGATATCAAATATGTGATCCGTAAATCAATCAAGGGACAGGCTTTGGCAGATCAATTGGCCGATTCCCCCAGTACAGAAGCCCGAGGACCATATCTCCAGTTTCCAGATGAGGGGATTTTTGTCGTAGAAAATGGCAACCAGTGGCAGTTATTCTTTGATGGCGCGGCAAACAAAGAGGTAATGGCATCGGGATGGTACTAGTAGACCCGAATGACATGCATACCCCCATAGCTATCAAGCTAAACTTCTCGGTTACCAATAATGCAGCCGAATATGAAGCTTGCATAGCCGGTCTGGAAGCTGCCCTAGAGTGACATGTGGATGAGTTGGAAGTGTTTGGTGATTCCCAACTGATAATAAATCAAGCCGCCAACAGATGGAAAACCTCAGATCCGTGTCTCCAGAGGTATCACGCTTACATTGCAGAGCTCGTCGGTCAGTTCAAAGAAGTGTCATTCAATTCTTGCCGCGAGATAAGAACAGATTCGCCGATGCCTTAGCTACTCTGTCCTCTTTGGTAGAAATCCCAGAAGGAAAGTCAATCAAGCCGTTTAGGGTAGGTAGGCGAGAAAATCATGCATACTGCTGTGAAATAGAGATCGAGACCGTCAGCGAGCCATGGTACAACCAGATCTTCCAATATCTAAAGCATGGTGAAGCATCTTTCCCCGTGGACAAAGAAAAAGACCTAAAAGGTATTCACGCCAAGAGTTTGCAAGCTTTGAAAAGGCTATCGGCTCAGTACGTCATACTCGGCAATGAGTTATGGAAGAAAAGGGAAGGTTGCCCTCTCCTGCTTTGTATCAGCAAAGAAAAAGCTCAAAGAATAATGGAAGATGTTCACACTGGCGCCTACGGACCTCATATGAACGCTCGATCCCTTATGCATAGCATCATCAGACTTGGCTACTTCTGGATTACTATGGAGACTGATTGTATCCAATTTGTGTGGACTTGTGACAAATGCCAGTGATTCTCAAATCTGAACCACATCCCTCCTCATGATCTCTACTGTATGACTACTCCCTGGCCCTTTGCAACGTGGGGAATCGACGTCATTGGGAAGATAACTCCATCCGGAAGCAACGGACACTCATTTGTTCTGGTCACGGTAGATTACTTCACAAAGTGGGTAGAAGCCTCGTCCTACAAAGTGCTCACAGCCAAGAAGGTAGCTCGTTTCATAAAAGAACAAATCTTTTGCCGATATGGAGTTCCAAATGAGATCATTTCCGACAATGGAACCCACTTCGAGGGAGAGACCGATCGTCTGCTTACTGAATACAGAGTCAAGCGCCACAAGTCTTCCCCATACAGACCACAGACGAATGGTGCTGTTGAGGCTGCCAATAAGAACTTGGAAAGAATCATTAAGAAGATGGCCGAGCGAGGAAGAGATTGGCCAGAGAAGCTACATTTAGCATTGTGGGGATACCGCACTTCCATTCGGACTGCCACCGGTGCAACCCTATACGCCTTAACCTACGGAATGGAAGTTGTCATGCCCATTGAGCTAGAAATTCCGTCCCTCAGGATATTGCTCGAGAATGAGGTAAATGAGATTGAATGGCTCCAAAGTCCGTACAACGAATTGGCACTATTAGATGAATGCATATTAAAGGCCATGGAGCACAATCGGGCATATCAGAAGAGAATGGCCCGTGCCTTTGACAAAAAAGTGAAGCCCATGAACATCAAAGTTGGTGATCTGGTTCTCAAGATGAAGCCCGCAAATCAGAGCAGTGCATTGGGCAAATGGGCACCTGTTTGGGTCGGACCATTTCTAGTAAAGAAGATATTCTCCGGAGGAGCAATGCAGCTGACAGATCTGGATGGTAACCCATTTTTGCACCCCGTCAACGGAGACAAGTTGCGGTGGTATTATGTGTAATTGAGTCTTTTTTCCCCTCTGTAAATAAAATAAAAAAAAAAGAAATAAAAGTGAAAAGAAAGGCGCAACAAAATCGTCCCAGATGAGACTGAAAACCTCTCAAAAGGCAGTCTATGCAAAAATAAGGGACGCACCCAGTGCCAAAAGAATATACCCAGCTAGACTGAAAACCCTAAAAAAGGGCGGTCTAGGTATAAAACAGGGTTGCACCATGTCCCCCTTCTGTCTTCCTCTTTCTTTAAACACAAAGTTGATTGAGTCGAACTACGGAGACCTGAGTCCCTTAGTTCTCTTTACAAAAGGGGAACGTAGGCAACCACTTGTGGTTCGGTCTAAAAAAATGGTTGCAAAATCTTATATCTTGCCAAAATGTGTTTTGATTACAGTTCTAAGGCATTTCAAAGGTTCATTTTAAGTTAATATTCTTTTTGATGAGTTCAAGCACGTCCTACTTTTGACTCAAATAACTTGCTGCGAATAAAAGGAAATAAGCTTTCAACATCTACTTCGTCTGCATTAAAGTAATCAAGGGATACTCAAGTTCCATTCAAATAAATATCTCTCTCAAAGTACAAACAAAAGAGTCTTCCATCTCTCAGAAAATTGTCTAGAAGCTCATCCCAGCTCCCGAACTCGTACCTCTTTTTTTCCTTTTCCTCGGTCCCCGGGAGGTCCTTGGCCTAGGAATGTCGAATAAGTCGGTTTGAACTCGCCCGTGCTCTGGTATAATGCGTGTCGGCGGTTCGATCAGACCAGTCTCCCTCAAAGTGGCCCGGGCAGCTCTCTCTTGTCGCAAGGCCTCTCTGCGAGCCATCACCTCCGGATCATCCCTCATAGCAGCTCTCTGAATCTCCTGCCTCCGATAGTCCTCAGCAACATCATCGATAATATTATCTGGGTTCCCTTGGGCCTCTATATCTTGAAAAGACCGGCTGGAGGGGTAGTCTGCTCCCAAGTATTCCCGACGGTCTATTGCCAGTTGCACGGGACCCCGTTACTCTTCATACCAAATCAGATACTCCGTGGTAAAAAATGTGAACCCTCTGCCTGACGAAGGAGCGTCCGTACGGGAAGAAAACCCTCCAAAAAGGATCTGCTGAAAAAGTGCACAGTCTGGGGCTCGGTCATGACCATCGGAATAGCATCAGTCGTCAGCCTCTCTCTCAAAGCCCGGATAATTTGCTGAGGGTACCGATATTGCCTGCTTACCAGTGATGGGACACATAATGAAGACACATGTAACCCAGGTAATCTGACTACCACCGACCCATCCTGAACGTCTCTCATGGTCTGTAGTCCCCAAGCCGAAATCCAGAAGTTCAGATCAGCAGTCTCGTATCGTGTCAACCTCACCTGCCAGCTGTCAGCGGCCGCATTCCCCAGTAGCCTGCGTTGTTTAGTCACCCAAGGCATCGCTATTTAACCCTCTGGTAGTGGCCCAATCAAGCGTAGTCTCTCAGAAAGCCATAAAGACAGCAAAATGGGGCTGCCCGCGCCCATGAAATCAGATCCTCCGGCCAGTCTATCAAGGCCATGGTAAGTTTCAGCTAATAGCAGCGGTACGATGTCCATCTCCCCTTGGCCAGGCCGAATTTGACGAAGATCCACACCTCGGTCACCCCTAAGCTGTCTGACAACCTCCAGCAATGCACCTGAGCAGACTCCGACATATCCACAGAAGTAGTAAGCTGACAAGGTAAGCAATACGTATATGTCCAGAGAGGTAGAAAGATCAAACAGCGCAGGACTGGAAGATCGCAGCCGAGCCATCCGGGTTAAGTCTACAAGCTCACCATTCAGAATCATAGGTGCCACCTGATCTACTGGCAGGCACAGGAAGTCTGATAACTGCTCCACAACCGGCCGTCTGTCCCGAGGAAATGCTACAGTTTCCGCCTCACCCAGGCCTGTCAATGCTCTGAAATCCTCCATGGTTGGCGTCAGATCATTGTATGATAAAGTAAACACATGCCTCTCCGAGTCCCAGAAACAGGAAGCTGCCCGGAGTAAGTCCCAATCAACCCTCCAGTTCTTCAGAGACAGGGCATACCATATCGCTTGTCAATGATTTTCCCATGATGCTTTTGGTGAAATTGCGAAACTTCGACAAAGTCCCGGCAAAATTGATGTTCCCGAGAAGCTATTTCCATGCTATAATGCTCCATGGTGATTGAAAGTTCCAACCTTTGTCGCAGAAGTGGCTTGTCTGTCGAATTAGGGCTACTGGTGTCCTCCTGCTGAAAGGGCAAATGTCTGCAAGTAAGGCCTGAGTTGATTTTAAAAGGGCCCTGTTACGAGCTTCGTTCAGTCGTGCGACACCTCTTAACAAGCAGACGCAGCATGCCGGGCGACACACTTGGTCTGCATCAGGCAACATCAGGGTCTTGCAAGTGGTTTTTTCTGTGGCACTCTCTAGCTCGCCGTCGCTGCAATACACCTCATACCTATATGTTACTACACGGGAGAGGACTTCACCCCACTATATGTATCACCTTACACATTTACTCGAGACAGTCCCCTAAACTTATGTACAAACCCAGCAAAGCCGACCTGTCAATACAATAAATCATATTTCTTTCCCCCGTTCCCAGAATGAACAGACTCATGCAAACAAGCTAACATAGTTTAACCTTTGCTAACAAAATAGCATAGTTAGATGTAGTGCTTCGAGTGTTGTCTTCCCCCGCAGGTACATCAATTAACTGAGCAAATCTCAAAGATTGCCCCTCAAAGCACGACCAAGACAAAAAAAAAAAGAAATCCATGTCTATTTGAGTTCCCCCAGCAAGTAAAAGTTCCCGTCATAGCAGGCAAGGTCCCAGACCTCAAAGCCAACAGTCGACAAAAGACCGTCCCGTGAATGGCCACCCGGCAACCGTCAACATCAGTCAGTAGCATAAGACCCTCCGGCAGCTATATCTATCCCCAGCAGCATAAACAAATAACATCAGTCCCTCCAGCATTTACAAGTTTCACAATCAAATATCGGGTGACAACAGCACAGTCATGTTCTTGGGTGACAACCGCACAGTCATGTTCTTGGGTGACAACCGCACAGTCATGTTCTTGGGTGACAACCGCACAGTCATGTTCTCGGGTGACAACCGCACAGTCATGTTCTCGGGTGACAACCGCATAGTCATGTTCTCGGGTGACAACCGCACAGTCATGTTCTCGGGTGACAACCGGACAATCATGTTCTCGGGTGACAACCGCACAGTCATGTTCTCGGGTGACAACCGCATAGTCATGTTCTCGGGTGACAACCGCACAGTCATGTTCTCAGGTGACAACCGCACAGTCATGTTCTCGGGTGACAACCGCACAGTCATGTTCTCGAGTGACAACCGCACAGTCATGTTCTCGGGTGACAACCACACAGTCATGTTCTTAGGTGACAACCGCACAGTCATGTTCTTGGGTGACAACCGCACAGTCATGTTCTTGGATGACAACCGCACAGTCAGAGTATTGGGTGACAACTACACAGTCGAGTATCAGGTGACAATAGCATAGTCAGAGTATTGGGTGACAACCGCACAGTCGAGTATCGGGTGACAACCGCACAGTCAGAGTATTGGGTGACAACCGCACAGTCAGAGTAGTGGGTAACAACCACATAGTCGCTTCCGAACTACGACCGGCTTGATTCCCACTTGGGATACGTAGGAATCCTTTCTCCCAAAAGGTCTAGCCATCCGATTCCCCAGATCACCGTCCAGCCCTCCGCCTTATCCCCCAGCCGCTCATTGGGATTGGGTCTTATTTAATCGACAACCTCACTTCTTCCATAAGTGATGTTGCCGAGGGGCTCTGTAAGTACGCCAATCCAATTCGCAACCTTTCCAGATGCATTTTAATATGATAAAATTGCATTTAGGGGCATTTTGGTAAATTCTCGGTCCATCCCGAGACTTCCGGAAACATTTCATAAGTTTCTCGCGAAGGAAGTACTTTTTTGTACTTTGCTCAGGCCAAGGGACCTAAAAAGAATAAATCTCTTTTGGACATTTCAGGTATTATCCAAAGAAGGTTCCAGAATCAGATTTGACGCCAAAAACGGATGGTGGCATCTCCTGTCACGCGACAACTCGAAGCCTTGGAAAGTGGTTACAGAGTGTCGTGCGACATAAGTTGACCATGGTCAGCAGCTATAAATAAGACCCTACCCCTCTCAGTTTTGGATCCCAATTTCGACTCCCTAAAGCTACTCTGCCCAAATTGCTCCAGAACCTCTCTCTCTCCTCCTCTCTCACCAAAACTACCCAATTCCTCCCTTATTCCTTCACCCTTCAAATACCTTCAACCTAATTACCCTCCTACTTCCCCAAACACCTTGCATACTTCAATTGAGCTCTCAGTTCGTGTTTGGATCTCCTTTTCAGAAGTTGAATCGAACGCTTTTGCACCTAACTTGGTGTAGAAGTTGAGGACTACAAGGGTAATATCTCTCTCTCTCTCTCTCTCTCTCTCTCTCTCTCTTATCTATTTGTTCTATTGTGTTTCCTTCTTCTCCACTTGATAATCAGGCTCCATCTGCCTCAGATTATCAAGTGGCAACTGCAATCTCTCTGTTTAAATTGTGTTTGCTTGAGTCCAATTGCATGTTCATGATGTGATCTACCTATTGTTGCAATTTGGATATCAAGGGAGTGTGGATCTCCCATATCCACACTCCTTTGGTTGATTCATATCTAATTCATGCTATTTTGATTGGTTCTGGTATAATTGTTTGATTTGATTGTGGATCTGGTGAATCTGTCTCTCAGTTTGTAAGGTACTTGCAGATGGTAAACCTGTGTCACGCGACACACTTGGACATGAGGAGTCCTGTGTCACGCGACATGTCGTGACCAACTGCAGGGACCATGTTTCAGTTGTAAGTTGTTTTATCTAGTTAGCTTAGCATTTAGTTGTAGGTAGTTTGTTTAAATGATCGAATCTAGTTTATAATTGTGTTTTGTGTTCATCTAGAGATCTCTTCAACCTGTTTTTTGTGAGTCTCTGCAAGGTGACTATTGGTGTCACGCGACACATTTGGACATGAGGAGTCATGTGTCACACGACGTAAGTAGTCCTTTGCAGAGAACTTGTTTTCAGTTGTAATCTATTCTTATTGCTGTAATGGGATGTGGCCTCCCTAAACAATTGGTCTACAAATTGTAATGATCTCATCTATTCAATAAAATTCATGTTTGTCGCACTTGTTCATTATTGTGGTTTGCACATTTTTTGAATTATTTGGATGTCTAAATTAGAAAGACTCGTCCACGGACGAGGCGGGTTGGGTGAACTCTCGGTTCTTCCCAACACGTAACCTGACCCCCGAACCCATTCTCTTTCAAAAGGTTTTTCAAAGTGCACCTCCAAAAGCATGGCGTGGCGACTCCTTCATTTTCTATTCTAAACCGAAATTTTATTTTTCGGGCGAGCGCGCATTCAGGTCCCCGGGAGGTCCTTCGCCTAGGAATATCAAATAAATCGGTTTGAGCCCGTCCCAACTCAGGTATAACACGCGTCGGTGGCTCGATCAGACCAGTCTCCCTCAAAGCGGCCCTAGCGATCCTCTCTTGTCTCAAGGCCTCTCTGCGAGCTATCACCTCTGGATCATCCCTCAGAGCAGATCTTCGGATCTCCTGCCTCCGATATTCCTCAGCAACATCGCCGGTAACATTATCTGGGTTCCCCCGTGCCTCTGTATCCCTGAAAGACCGGCTGGTCAGGTAGTTTGCTCCCAAATATTCCCGACGGTGAGCCTCTATTGCCAACTGCACAGGACCCTGGTGCTCCTCATACCAGATTAAGTACTCCACGGTCAAGAATGTAATCCCTCTGGACTGCCGAAGAAGTACGCGAGTGGGAAGAAAACCCTCCAGAAAGGATCTGCTGAAGAACTGCACAGTCTGGGGCTCAGTCATGTCCATCGGAATAGCATCAGTCGTCAACCTCTCCCTCAAAGCCCGAACAATTTGCTGAGGATACCCATACTGCCTGCTCACCAGTGATGGGACGCAAAATGAAGATACATGCAAGCCTGGTAGCCTGACTACCACTGATCCATCCTGAAGGTTTCTCATAGTCTGCAACTTCCACGCAGGAATCCAAAAGCTCAGATCAGTAGTCCTGTACCGCGACAATCTCATCTGCCAGTTGTCAATGGCCGCATCCCTCAGCAGCCTGCGTGGCCGGGTCACCCAAGGTATTGCCGTCCTACCCTCTGGTAATGTCCCAATCAAGCGCAACCTCTCAGAGAGCCACAAGGACAACAAACTGGGGCTGCCTGCGCCCATGAAATCCGATCCTCCTGCTAGCCTGTCAATGCCATGGTAGGTCTCAGCCAGCAGCAGTGGTACAATGTCCATCTCCCCTTGGCCAGACCGGATTTGACGAAGGTCCACACCCCGGTCACCCCTTAGTTGCCTGACAATCTCCAGCAACGCACCTGAACAGACTCCGGCATATCCACAGAAATAGTAAGCCGACAGGGTAAACAACATGAATATATCCAAAGAGGTAGAAAGATCAAACAGCTCAGGACTGGACAAGCACAACCCAGCCATCCGAGTCAAGTCTATGGACCCATCACCCACAATCATAGATGGCACCTGATCCACTGACAGACACAGGAAGCTCGATAACTGCTCCACAACCGACCGTCCATCCCGTGGGAATGCTACAGTCGCCACCTCGCCCAGGCCTGTCAATGCCCTGAAGTCCTCCATGGTTGGTGTCAGATCATTATATGACAGAGTAAAGATGAGCCGCTCTGAGTCCCAAAAGCGGGATGCAGCCCGGAGCAAATCCCAGTCGATCCTGCAGTCTTTCAAGGGCCAAATGCATGGCATGTTGTACCGCTTGTCAATAACTTGCCTGTGATGCCTCAGATGAAATCCCCAAATTTCGACAAAGTCCTGATGGAATTGATGTTCCCGGAGAGCTACTTCTCCGCTATAGTGCTCCATTGTAGTCGAAAGTATCAGTCTTGGCCAAAGAGTTCGCTTGTCTGTCAAGTTGGGGCTGCTGGTTTCCTTCTACTGAAAAGGGCAGTGTTTACAAATGAAGCCTGAGCTGATTTTAAAAGGGACCTGTTACGAGCTTCATCAAGTTTTGCGACACAACTTTCCAAGCAGACATGGCATGTCGGGCGACACATATGGTTGATATCAGACAGCATGGAAATGCCTGCAGTGTCTACCCCAGAGCACTTTTCGACTCGCCGTCGCTGTAATGCACCTCCCATCCTCGCATACATTCCTATGAAAATGCATGGGAGAGGGCCCCCCACCATATGTATCACTATATACACTTACCCGAGACAGTTCCAATATCTCATGTACAAACCCAACAAGGCCAACCTGTTAATACAAATCACATTTCTTTCTTCTCATTCCCAGAACAGACAGACTCGCGCAAACAAGCTAACATAGTTTAATCTTTGCTAACGAGATAGCATAGTTAGATGTAGCGCTTGGAGTGTTGTTTCCCCCGCAGGTACAATGATCAACTGAGCCTCATCAACCCTTGAAGACTGGCCCTCAGCCAAAACCAAGACAAAGAATCCGTATCTATTTTAGTCTCCCCAGTAGTGCACACCAAGATCAGCGGCCCCGCCGCCAAAGCACCAACAAGAGCCCGCTCTCTAGCAAGCAAAGTTCCCGTCCTACCAGGCAACGGCCTCGCCGCCAAAGCACCAGCAAGAACTCGCTCCCTAGCAAGCAAAGTTCCCGTACTACCAGGCAACGGCCCCACCGCCAAAGCACCAGCAAGAACCCGCTCCCTAGCAAACAAAGTTCTCGTACTACCAGGCAATGGCCCCACCGCCAAAGCACCAGCAAGAACCTGCTCCCTAGCAAGCAAGTTCCCATACTACCAGGAAACGGCCCTGACGCCAAAGCACCAGCAAGAGTCTGCTCCCTAGCAAGCAAAGTCCCCGGCTTACCAAGTAAAGCTCAGGACACAAAATTCAACCGTCAACAAAGACCGTCCAGCATTCGGCAAAACCAGTAAACTACCAACAAAAACAGTAGCGTGAGTCCCCCGGCAGCTACACTTATCCCCAGCAGCAGTAGCGTGAGTCCCTTGGCAGCTACCCTGCACCAACACCCAGTGGTATGAGTCCCTCCGGCATCTACAAAGACCATCAGCAGTAGCGTGAGTCCTCTGGCAGCTACCCTGCACCAACATCCAGTGGTATGAGTCCCTCCGATATCCACAAAGACCAGCAGCAGTAGCGTGAGTCCCCTGGCAGCTACCCTACACCAACACCCAGTGGTATGAGTCCCTCAGGCATCCACAAAAACCAGCGGTAGCATGAGACCCTCCGGCAGCTACTCGCCACAACCAGTTGCAGCATGAGACCCTCCGGCAGCTACAACCCTTCACCAGCGGTAGCATGAGACCCTCCGGCAGCTACTCATCACAACCAGTTGCAGCATGAGACCCTCCGGCAGCTACAACCCTTCACCAGCGGTAACATGAGACCCTCCGGCAGCTACTCGCCACAACCAATTGCAGCATGAGACCCTCCGGCAGCTACAATCCTTCACCAGCGGTAGCATGAGACCCTCCGACAGCTACTCACTACAACCAGTTGCAGCATGAGACCCTCTGGCAGCTACAACCCTTCACTAGCGGTAGCATGAGACCCTCCGACAGCTACTCGCCACAACCAGTTGCAGCATGAGACCCTCCGGCAGCTACAACCGACCCCCAGCAATAGCGTGAGACCCTCAGGCAGCTCCAGGTAAGCACAATAAAGGTATGAAAGCACATCTCTACCCTTTCTTGCTTCTTGTCAGTTTCGTTTCCGAACTACGATTTGGCTTGATTCCCTCTCAGGGATACGTAGGAATCCTTTCTCCAAAGGTCCAGCCAGCCGATCTCCCCAGATCACCGTCCAGCCCTCAGCCTTATCCCTTTCCGCTAATTGGGATTGGGTCTTATTTCATCGATAACCTCACTTTTTTCCAAAAGTGACGTTGCCGAGGGGCTCTGTAAGTATGCCAATCCAATTCGCGGCCCTCTTAGGTGCATTTTAATGTGATAAAATTGCATTAAGGGGCGTTTTGGTGAATTCCCGGCCTATCCCGAGACTTCCGAGAACATTTCATAAGTTTCCCGCGAAGGAAGTACCTCCTGGTACTTTGCTCATGCTAGAGGACCTCCTGGGAATAAAACCTTTTTGGACCTTTTGGGTTTTCCCTGAATGTTCCAGAAACTGGTTTTGGGGCTAAAAGCGGTTGTGACACCTTGTGTCACGCGACAAGTCGAGGCCTGGAAAGTGGTTGTAGAAGGTCGTGCGATACAAGGTGACCACTAACTGCAGCCTATAAATAAGACCCTTCCCCTCTTAGAAATGGATCCCAACTTGATCTACTGTTACTCTGCAGAAATTTCAACGTAACACACACTAGACACATACACCCCTCTCTCTCTCTTCCCAATTCACCTTTAATCCCTTCCAATTCAACCCACTTCTCTCTATCAAACCTTAGATCCCCCCTCAACTAATTCTCCCAAGCTCTCCAGGACCAGAAGCTGTTGTAGAAGGGTTCTGTACCTAACTTGGTACAGAATTCATGGAAGCAACAAGGGTAACATCCTTAATTCCCTTTTCCCTCTCTCTTCTACCTTGTTCCTCTATAATTCTATTGTTTTCTCTTCCTTGGATTCAGTAATCAGACTCTATCCGTCTAGATTACTGAATCCGAATCGCAATCTCTATGTTTAACTTGGTTATTTTGGATAATTGATTGTTCATTGCTTGATCATTGTGGAATTTGGTGTTTAGACCCCCAAAGGGGTGTGGATCTATCCATATCCACACTCCCTGGGTTAAATTGTTGTTGTTTGTGTATTTTGAAGCTTATCTAGTTGATCAATTGGATCTGTGTTGGATCTGTGACTGGTTAGATCATGTGTCACGCGACACATCTGAACAGGCACATCCTGTGTCACGCGACACTCTATGACCATTTGCAAATACCATTTTCCTTTGTAATCTGTATTGATCTGTTGTATAAGGGATGTGGCCTCCCTGAATAATTGGCTCACAAGTTGTAAGTTTCCAAGTTCATATCAATAAAATACATGTTTACTACATTTGTTTATTATCAATGCTTGCACACACTTATGGATTAATTGGATGTTTAATTAGAAAGACTCGTCTACGGACGAGGCGTGTTGGGTGAACTCTCGGTTCTTCCCAACATGTAACCTGACCCCCGGACTCATTCTCTTTTAAAAGGTTTTTCAAAGTGTACCTCTAAAACATGGCGTGGCGACTCCTTTTTTCTTTTTCATCATTTGAAAACTAAAATTTCTCGGGCGAGCGCACATTTAGTTACTAACTCATAAATGCGGCCTACAAACTAGTAAAGACAGTACATTGCCCACAGGCAAAGTATTCAGTATAAATGATCATTCACAAGTCATGCAAGCCTAAAGAGGAAAACCAAGAATACAAATTTATCAAGTTGTTATAAAGAAAGTATTCAAATATTGCAAAAACTCAAAAGCTAAGGACAAATTTAGAATGGATCAAAGATCTTTTCATTAATAGATAAGGAAATTACAAAAACCTACATCTATTACATAAACCTATCTCTAAACAGTTGGTGGAGCAGGCTCTTGAGTTGCTTGAGCTTTTGGGATATGATCTGGAGTAGGAGAAGGGAGAGTATCAATTGGAGGGTTGTCTTGAGCTGGAGCAGTTGTTGACCGCGTCATAAATAGCTCACTGACCGCAGGCCCATTGGGAAATAGGCGAGCAGCAGCGGCTTCTAGGGATAGCTTTTCCTCACCCCACCTGAGCGTATCAAGCTCATCTATTAGGCGGGGGGCGGTGACTGCGGCAACATGAGGCAAGGTTGATGCTGATGTTGCATCTATGTTATCTATCTCTTCCTGAGCCAAAGCAACTAGTGCATGCCCAGGAAGGCATTCCAAATCAGTGGCGATCAAAGAACAAATTATGCCAATTGTTCCACAAAAAATTTGCCCGTAGCAGCAAAGTTCCTTAGTTGCGTCTTTCCAGCAGCATCAAACTGCGAAGAGCACTCCGCCAAGATTTCATCCTTGTACTCTTGGGAGTTCTTGAACTCTTCAACAGCTTCCTTGCGAGCAGCGGCAAGCTGGACATCTTTCTCTAGTTGGAACTGCCTCAAAGGAAGCAGCTCTTCAGAAATTTTATCCACTTGGGCCTCCAAGTCCGAGACTTGTTTCTTGGAGGCCTCCCACCTGATAGCGTACTCCTCCACCCTTTTCTCCAACACCTCCTTGTGCTCGAGATACTCATCCCTTAGGACCTTGGCCCGCTCCAAAGATTTGAGCGCCTCATCATGCTACTCGCATAAATGTTTGAGGTCACTCTCTTTCTTCTTAAGGGAGAAGGCTAGAGCCTTGTTCTCCTCCAACGCATTCCCCAAGGCCTTGTTCTTATCAGTGAGGGAAGCAGCCTGCTCATCGAAAATCTCCCAGAGTCTCATGGCATCGTTGGCCATCTGTAAAAAAGAAAAAACTCGATCAGCGAGTAGCGATAATAAAAAGATAGAAAATATGAGGAAAATAAGGAGTAAGGAATTACCTCCGTGGCCATTAAGCCAATGTTTCCCTTCAAGGCGGAGGCATTGAGATTGGACCCTATGTTCCCGTAGAAGTCATGAGAATAGAGCCTATTCAGAATTCCAAGCCCTACCACCGAATTATACCCTCTATGAGAGTATAGGTCCACGCCTTGAATTGGGGGCACCTCCTCTATCTTGTTGTTCAGGCCTCACGTAGCTTCGCAGGTTTCGATTGACAGAATTGGATAAGAGTTAGCACAGATTGACCCTACTTTGGCCGGTAAGATAGGGGTAGGGATGGTAACCACTTCAGGCCCCTGGACCCTTTGTTGTTTGTCTCTTCCAACGCTTTCAGCTTCTGTGTCAGACCACTTCATTGACCGGTCAGATGGAGCGGTGGAAACGCTGCGGTTAGGAATCAGGTTGTGAGCACGGCTAGACTGCGGTCTAGGGGATGTTCCATGGTCGTAGGCACCCCGCGGACTCTAGAAAGCAGACTTTCGGTAGTCTTGTCCACCATGAGCAAAGTAACCCCGGGGCAGGAGTCTTCTTCAAGGCATCTTGCCTTGCCTTATTATCCTTTGCTAGCTGGCGCGTTCTGGCTGCCTTGAGTTCTTCTTGTGACAGTTTGGGGGCCATTTATGGATCTAATGGACCTTAAAGACAAGAGAAGCAAACGGTTAGACCGCAGTTCATAAAAGTCAGAAAGGAAAATAAAACAATTCAAACAAAAAGACAAATATAGATACCATTCCAAGCTGGAGGCTCGCAGACCGCGCCCATCATACACGTCCCACACTTGGACTCAAAGTCAAAAAGTTTGTGAACCCTCCAGTTAGGATCACGGAGTAGGGGCTCAATAGCAACCATAGGGGCATAGTAGCAAACTTCTCTTTGAGGTGCCACCCCTGCGAAGATCAGCAATGGTTCGCTGTCTATGATCGCACTCACATCAAAAATGGGCTGAACTCCCTCGATCACGAACCTGGCCAAATATCTAGCTACGGAAACTCGAAGGTCCTCAGATTCAGATGGACTGGGGTAAGAACTGGTAGAAACCCTAATTGGGGCAGCACCCTCCGGTCTTGGAAAGTTCCACCCAAATCTACTCTCAATGACCAGAGTATTCTTCTAATTCCATTGGTCAAATTTGTTTGAAGGAGGAGAAAAGGTGTGGGCAAAGTTATTTTTTGTTTTTAAGTCAAGGTTGTCGTTGGTTATCTGGTTAGAATAGTAGGCATAAATCCTATATAAGGAAGGTTTATAGCCAAGAATCATACACACCACAATGAAAGAGACAAGGGCTCTAACAGTGTTCGGGGTCAGGTGTATAGGGAGGCATCTATTGAAGGCTAAAAATTGGATAATGAAGGGATCAAGGGGAAGCTTGAGTCCGTTCTCGAACTGAAACCCGTAAAAAATGCAATCTTTACTATCCCCGCGGACATCGGTGTAAGTACCCAAATCTGGCTCATGCCTTCCGGTTAAAGTTTTCTGGCAGTTCCCCAAACTTTCATAAAGTTTAGGGGCAATTCGGGAACTATTCCAAACTTTCCAAGGGAGGAAGGACCTGCTAGGAATTAGAATTCCAAGCAGGACCTCGCTGGAAAGAAGCCTCTAGATGCCACCTTGCATGAATCTAGAAACATGCTGACATGACGGTGGATAACGTCGGGTGGCTTCTTTTGCCATGGATTCACGCCGGGCAGCTTCTTTAGGAAGCACATAGGAGCCTATAAATAGAGGTCTCCTCTATTCATTTTGATAAAACACTTTTAGCACTGTTACTCTACCCAAATAATACCACAAAATTCCAGTAACCAAAATCACTCAAAACTCACCTCTCTCATACATTAATCCTACACTAATCCATTCCTAAATAGGAAAATCCCCTTGGGAGATAGAGAAAACCAATATTGGTAATCTCTCCTTCCGTTACCCTTGATTTACTCTCATATTACCTTGCTTTATTTATTACTTGTCATTTATATTGATTTATTGTCTTAAAGTTTCCATCTTTGCAATGTAATCATTATATTCCCACTCCCCCTACACAAAGGATTCATAGGAGATCCTCTCCCAAGGATGATCAAGGTTCCACATGTGGCTTGTTCTAGGGAAGATCTACCACATGATGATGTGATTTCCCTTTACCTTTATGTATAAAAATGCAATCTTTATTCATATTATGTCATCCCCTTACCTTGACCTAGCTTTCCAAGGATTGTCCACCTTATGAGGTCTTAAAGGACATAGGAAAAGCCATAAAGGTCATCCCCTTTACATTATGTCTTTAGTTTCATGATACTCATTGTATTATTTACGTTAAAAATGCAATATTTACTTTAAATCCATTTCCCCCATGTCCCTAAAGATGGATCTCTCTCTCTCCGAGGATTGTCTAAAAGCCTTCTAAGGCATGAAAAACATAGGATGAGTATAAAGATCCAACCTTTATACCCCTTTCCCCTAGTCCCTTGGTTCTTGGTGCATTCCGTGGTGAGGATCGGTGTAAAGACTCCATCTTTACATCGTTTCCACCATAAAAATGCCACAATCTTTGTCCCTTTAGAAACCGATGGATCTTTGTCCCAACATCTCCGATAATCACTTGAGACGAACATAAAAATGTCCCTACGAATCGTTATCATCTCAAGATGTAGGATCAATGGGCAAAAGTTTATCCATTTCTAAAGAGTCTCATTCTAGGACCTAAAGATGAGCCCCTTTTGATCACATGTGACTCAAATCCCCAAAGAACGTTAGTTTAAGACATACCAAGGCTCTTACGTCTACCATGGTTGATTAATCTAACGGGAGGGTAGAAAAGTCCCGTAATGATGATCACAAGTCCAAAATGAGCACGGGATCAAAATCTCGAAAACATCAAATCCAAGGTATCCCGAGCAATAACCTACTTAAATGGTTTATATGTCTAAAATTACCCAGATCACGCGCGGAGGGACGCGGCGAGCGGCATTTCGCGGACTTGGGACCTCGCCTGGAAAATGAAAGGGAGAGTCGCCATGCCGTTTTGTATTATGAGCCCAAACTTTGAAAATGGCTTTGAAAATGTGACATTTTGATTGGTAGCCAAAACTTGAAAAAAGGCTTTAAAAATGGAACGTTTTGATTGGTAGCCAAAACTTGAAAAAAGGCTTTTAAAAGTGGAACGTTTTGATTGGTAGACAAAACTTGAAAAAAGGCTTTAAGGACCAGAGATTGTTAGGTTCGGAGGTCATGTTACGTTTCGGGAAGAGTATGTTGAGATCACCGAAATTCCTCATATGACGAGTCTTTCTACCTTTCTCAAAATTGTGTGCGTGTGTGTGTGTTGCATTTTTAAAAGGAGCTTGAATGACAAGCGTTAATCTTGGTTTGAATGACAAACGTTGATTTATGGAAAAACGAGCGTTTGAATGACAAACATCGGTTTTAGAGTTTGAAAAGAGGGTTTGAAGGACGAGCTTGAATCTTTAGTTTGAATGTCAAACATTAATTTTAATGAAAAGAGCGTTTGAATGTCAAACGTCGGATTTTGAGTCAAAAATGAGCGTTTGGATGCCAAACGTCGATTTTGCGTTGTTTTTGAAAAGGAGTTCGAATGACGAACTCCGGTTTTGAATCGGGCA
Source organism: Adenophora triphylla var. japonica (assembly GCA_022495995.1). NCBI lineage: Eukaryota > Viridiplantae > Streptophyta > Magnoliopsida > Asterales > Campanulaceae > Adenophora > Adenophora triphylla. The sequence continues at coordinate 832,058 of JAFEMH010000267.1, read as the reverse complement.
TTACAATGTTACCAATTTCATGAAAAGAGGCATTAAATGATATGCGATCAACGAGTCATTTTGTGACTCGGAATTTTATAAGTAAATACTATCACGAACCAAACGGCTTGGACTTGTAAATGACAGTATTTAAAGTGCGGTATCAATGGAATCAAACGATCCAGACAATAAAGATGCGATCGACGAGCCAAACGGCTCGGATTTGTAAAGGTACAAAAATTAAATAACAGTATCGACGGATCAAACGATCCGGATTTTGTAAATGACGATCACGAACCAAACGGTTCGGACGGTAAACATACGAATCGACAAATCGATCGATCCGGACAGTAAATGACATAAACGTAAAGAACGGGACTGGAACGCCATTTTAACCCGAAATTACTTCTCTTACAGGAGAGAAGATGATTAAGGGGTAAAACGTATCGAGCTCCGTAGACGGCGTTACGTCTACATTTTGAGAGTTTCGACCGAAACAAAAATAGCGTTTGACGCGTAAATTGAGGTGAAATGAGGTTTTAGAGAGAGAGAGTGTTACCTATGGCTAGGGGTTGACTCTTTTACTCGGTTTACGTATATGGGATATGGTTTTGGTGTTTGAAAGGTGTTTCGAGGTTGTTTAGTTCATGTTTGGTCGGAAAATGGGATTTTCATGCAAATCGAGACAAAACGGGGCTCGGGAGGGGGTAGAACAGCCTTGAACCATGGGGTTTTTGAGAGAGGGTTAATGTTTTTCCTCTTTTTTTACAAATGACAGCCCTTGTATTTATAGGGGTGAAATTGCAAAATAGGCCGAACGGCCTTATCCTCAATTTGGGAGGTTTTTGGGTATTTTGGAAATTTGGGGGACTTGATGAGGATTCTGGTTTTTCAAGTAAAACAGGCCGGAGGGCCTATCTCTCAATTTCAGGGGTATTTTGGTCTTTTTACCCTCGAATTTGATTGATGGGGATGGGGGAGACCATACATGCGTGCCATGTGTCCTAGTGAGTCACCGAAGCTAGGGTTTTTGTCCCGTTAATCCCGCTTTTGACTGTTTTCTAAATAAATGTCTGAAAAATGTCCAAAACACCCCCAGAAAGGGCGTTTTTTGAGGAAATTTGTACTTTTACGTGTGATAACGTGTGTTGAGTACACTTTGATGTCGGGATGCACGGGGCAGTCCCGAGATGTCTCGTTGACTCGAGGATGGGGAGCTTAACGGGTTCCGGATAACCTGGAAAAGGCCAGTTAACGGATTTCGATTAACTTTTAATGGATTTTGATGATCCGGATTTGGGTACTTACAGTAGCCCCTCAGCGATGTCACTTACGAAGGAAGTGGGGTTGTTGAAAAAGATAAGGATCCAAATTGGGGGATGCCTTACTTCGAGAGACCTGAGTGGTCAAATGGTTGGACCCTTAGCGAGAGGATTCCTACGTATCCCGAGCGGGAATCAAGCCGATCGTAGTTCGTAGGTGCGAGGGTATTTCGTAGGGGCCTCGACCTCTGGGGAATGATTAGGAGGAGTTCATCCTGGTTGAGACTGATTCGGAGGTGTCTAGACCTGAGTGAGACTGTTAGGAGGCGTCTTAACCTAAGTGAGCCTATTAGGAGGCATCTTAACCTAAGGGAGACATGTTCGGAGGTGTCTTAACCTAAGTGAGACTATTAGGAGGCGTCTTAACCTAAGAGAGACATGTTCGGAGGCATCTTAACCTAAGTGAGACTGTTCGGAGCCGTCTTAACCTAAGGAAGACATGTTCAGAGGCATCTTAACCTAAGTGGAGACTGTTCGGAGGCGTCTAAACCTACGAGAAACTATTTGGAGGCGTTCTAACCTAAGGGAGACTGTTCGAAGGCATCTTAACCTAATGGATACTGTTTGGAGGCGTCTTAACCTAAGTGAGACTGTTAGGGGGCGTCTTAACCTAAGTGAGACTGTTAGGAGGTGTCTTAATTAAAGTGAGACTGTTCGGAGGTGTCTTAACCTAAGGGAGACATGTTCGGGGGCGTCTTAACCTACGTGAGACTGTTCGGAGGCATCTTAACCTAAGGGAGACATGTTCGGGGGCATCTTAACCTAAGTGAGACTGTTCTGAGGCGTCTTAACCTAAGGGAGACATGTTCGGAGGTGTCTTAACCTAATTGGAGACTGTTCGGAGGCGTCTGAACCTACGGGAAACTATTCGGAGGCATTCTAACCTAAGTGGAGACTGTTCGGAGGTGTCTGAACCTACGGAAAACTATTCGGAAGCGTTCTAACCTAAGGGAGACTGTTTGGAGGTTTTTGGGTATTTTGGAAATTTGGGGGACTTGATGAGGATTCTGGTTTTTCAAGTAAAACAGGCCGGAGGGCCTATCTCTCAATTTCAGGGATATTTTGGTCTTTTTACCCTCAAATTTGATTGATGGGGATGGGGGAGACAATACATGCGTGCCATGTGTCCTAGTGAGTCACCGAAGCTAGGGTTTTTGTCCCGTTAATCCCGCTTTTGACTGTTTTCTAAATAAATGTCTGAAAATGTCTGAAACGCCCCCGAAAAGGGCGTTTTTTGAGGAAAGTTGTACTTTTACGTGTGATAATGTATGTTGAGTACACTTTGATGTTAGGATGCACGGGGCAGTCCCGAGATGTCTCGTTGACTCGAGGATGGGGAGCTTAACGGGTTCCGGATAACCTGAAAAGGGCCAGTTAACGGATTTCGGTTAACTTTTAACGGATTTTGACTATCCGAATTTGGGTACTTACAGTAGCCCCTCAGTGACGTCACTTACGAAGGAAGTGGGGTTGTTGAAAAAGATAAGGATCCAAATCGGGGGATGCCTTACTTCGAGAGACCTGAGTGGTCAAATGGTTGGACCCTTAGCGAGAGTATTCCTACGTATCCTGAGCGGGAATCAAGCCGATCGTAGTTCGTAGGTGCGAGGGTATTTCGTAGGGGCCTCGACCTCTGGGGAATGATTAGGAGGAGTTCGTCCTGGTTGAGACTGATTCGGAAGTGTCTAGACCTGAGTGAGACTGTTTGGAGACGTTTTAACCTAAGTGAGCCTATTAGGAGGCATCTTAACCTAAGGGAGACATGTTCGGAGGTGTCTTAACCTAAGTGAGACTATTAGGAGGCGTCTTAACCTAAGGGAGACATGTTCGGAGGCGTCTTAACCTAAGTGAGACTGTTCGGAGGCATCTTAACCTAAGGAAGACATGTTCAGAGGCATCTTAACCTAAGTGGAGACTGTTCGGAGGCATCTAAACCTACGAGAAACTATTCGGAGGCGTTCTAACCTAAGAGAAACTGTTCGGAGGCGTCTTAACCTAAGGGATACTATTTGGAGGCATCTTAACCTAAGTGAGACTGTTAGGGGGCATCTTAACCTAAGTGAGACTGTTAGGAGGTGTCTTAACCTAAGTGAGACTGTTCGGAGACGTCTTAACCTAAGGGAGACATGTTCGGGGGTGTCTTAACCTAAGTGAGACTGTTTGGAGCCGTCTTAACCTAAGGGAGACATGTTCGGGGGCATCTTAACCTAAGTGAGACTGTTCTGAGGCGTCTTAACCTAAGGGAGACATGTTCGGAGGCGTCTTAACATAATTGGAGACTGTTCGGAGGCGTCTGAACCTACGGGAAACTATTCGGAGGCGTTCTAACCTAAGTGGAGACTGTTTGGAGGCGTCTGAACCTACGGAAAACTATTCGGAGGCGTTCTAACCTAAGGGAGACTGTTTGGAGGTTTTTGGGTATTTTGGAAATTTGGGGGACTTGATGAGGATTCTGGTTTTTCAAGTAAAACAGGCCGGAGGGCCTATCTCTCAATTTCAGGGGTATTTTGGTCTTTTTACCCTCGAATTTGATTGATGGGGATGGGGGAGACCATACATGCGTACCATGTGTCCTAGTGAGTCACCGAAGCTAGGGTTTTTGTCCCGTTAATCCCGCTTTTGACTGTTTTCTAAATAAATGTCTGAAAAATGTCCAAAATGCCCTCGGAAAGGGCATTTTTTGAGGAAAGTTGTACTTTTACGTGTGATAACGTGTGTTGAGTACACTTTGATGTCGGGATGCACGGGGCAGTCTCGAGATGTCTCGTTGACTCGAGGATGGGGAGCTTAACGGGTTTCGGATAACCTGGAAAGGGCTAGTTAACGGATTTCGGTTAACTTTTAACGGATTTTGACGATCCGGATTTGGGTACTTACAGTAGCCCCTCAGCGACATCACTTACGAAGGAAGTGGGGTTATTGAAAAAGATAAGGATCCAAATCAGGGGATGCCTTACTTCAAGAGACCTGAGTGGTCAAATGGTTGGACCCTTAGCGAGAGGATTCCTACGTATCCCGAGCGGGAATCAAGCCGATCGTAGTTCATAGGTGCAAGGGTATTTCGTAGGGGCCTCGACCTCTGGGGAATGATTAGGAGGAGTTCGTCCTGGTTGAGACTGATTCGGAGGTGTCTAGACCTGAGTGAGATTGTTAGGAGGCGTCTTAACCTAAGTGAGCCTATTAGGAGGCATCTTAACCTAAGGGAGACATGTTCGGAGGTGTCTTAACCTAAGTGAGACTATTAGGAGGCGTCTTAACCTATGTGAGACTGTTCGGAGGCGTCTTAACCTAAGGAAGACATGTTCAGAGGCATCTTAACCTAAGTGGAGACTGTTCAGAGGCGTCTAAACCTACGAGAAACTATTTGGAGGCGTTCTAACCTAAGGGAGACTGTTCGGAGGCGTCTTAACCTAAGGGATACTTTTCGGAGGCGTCTTAACCTAAGTGAGACTGTTAGGGGGCGTCTTAACCTAAGTGAGACTATTAGGAGGTGTCTTAACCTAAGTGAGACTGTTCGGAGGCGTCTTAACCTAAGGGAGACATGTTCGGGGGCGTCTTAACCTAAGTGAGACTGTTCGGAGGTGTCTTAACCTAAGGGAGAAATGTTCGGGGGCATCTTAACCTAAGTGAGACTGTTCTGAGGCGTCTTAACCTAAGGGAGACATGTTCGGAGGCATCTTAACCTAATTGGAGACTGTTCGGAGGCGTCTGAACCTACGGGAAACTATTCGGAGGCGTTCTAACCTAAGTGGAGATTGTTCGGAGGCGTCTGAACCTACGGAAAACTATTCGGAGGCGTTCTAACCTAAGGGAGACTGTTTGGAGGCGTCTTAACCTAATTTTTTGAAAGGGTATGAGAAATTTCCGTCCCTGACGGCGTATTCTGAAAGGATGTGAGAAATGTCTATCCCCGACGGTGTATTCTGAAAGGATGTGATAAATGTTCGTCCCCGACGGCGTATTCTGATACATGGAGGAAGCGGGATCTCATGCTGGGAATTCAACAGAAATGACTACCGAAGAAGGATCATTGTGCGGGCTTATGTTGATTTGCCGCTCGTCTTTTGTCTGCTGGGGATATGGTGTTCGGGCTTACGATGATGGCCGAAGAGGGATTGTTGTGCGGGCTTATACCGATTGCCGCTGAAATGAGGTGGTCGGGCTTACGATTGTCGGCCGGGGAAGTGAATGTTCACTTGCGGGAGAAAAGGATACTCGGGCTTACTATGGCGGCCGAAGAGGGATTGTTGTGCGGGATTATACTGATTGCCACTGAAATGAGGTGGTCGGGCTTACGATTGACTGCCGGGGAGGTGATTGTTCACCTGCGGGAGAAAAGGATACTCGGGCTTACTATGGCGGCCGAAGAGGGATTGTTGTGTGGGCTTATACTGATTGCCGCTGAAATGAGGTGGTCGGGCTTACGATTGACGGCCGAGGAGGTGATTGTTCACCTGCGGGAGAAAAGGATGCTTGGGCTCACTATGGCGGCCGATTTACCTTCTGAAGGTGGTAATGAGATTTAACGTCCGAAGACGGATCGTTAGTGAGGACTAACGGGAATTTTAACGTCTGGAGACGGAAATGGGATTTAACGTCCGAAGACGGTTTGAGATTTAACGTCCGAGGACAGAATGTTAGTGAGGACTAACGGGAATTTTAACGTCTGGATACGGAAATGGGATTTAACGTCCGAAGGCGGTTTGATAGTGAGGACTAACGAGAATTTTAACGTCTGGAGACGGAAATGGGATTTAACGTCCGAAGACGGTTTGAGATTTAACGTCCGAAGACAGAATGTTAGTGAGGACTAACGAGAATTTTAACGTCTGGAGATGGACGTTAGAAATGTCTAACTAGGATTTAACCTCGGGAGAGGGGCGTTAGAGATGTCTAACTGGGAAATTTTTTAACTTTTTGAGGAAAAAAGTGTCAAATTCGGATTTTTGGAAAGATGAGGGGCTGAATTGGCATTTGGGCCAAAATGGCCCATGGCGTAAAAAAGGCCGGACGACCTTTATCTCAAAATGTCCAAATTTAAGGACTGCCGTCGGCCATTTTGAAAATAGAGGGAGAGAAATTTCGTGAGGAAGAGAGAAAAGAGAGAAAATCTTGCCACTTTTCTGTGAGTTTTGTTCAAATCTTTGAGAGATTATCACTATGGAAGCGGGATTAGGACGAAGGGGTCGGCATAGGAGGACCGACAACGAGAGGGCGAGGCTAAGGAGGACGGTGCGAACTACCGCTCTTCCCATAGATCCAACTGAGTTTTATCCAGCTCGGGATAGCCACAAATCCAAGGAGGGGATCGCGAGGAAGGTTAGCATCCTCTAAATTCGGTCAATTTTTAGAATTTGCATTCTTGAATTTTAGGAATTTTGGCTAGAATTGAGTTAGGGTTATTGGTGCCCGATTTGGGGCTTTTGACCTTGCGATGCCCTTTTGTTGAAATTGACTGTAGCTTAGTTCAATTGACGTTATGGGTAGACAACGTAGAAATTTTGGTAGAAAAATTCCATGTCTAGGGGCATTTTCCAAAATTAAAGTAAGTTTAATTCGGGACTAAGCAATTTTTGAAAGTTCCGATTTGGACGGGTTTTTCGAAAGGTTTTGAAAGTTCCGGGTTAGACGGAGTTTTCGAAATGTTTTGAAAGTTCCGGGTTCGACGGATTTTTTAAAATGTTTTGAAAGTTCCGGGTTCGACGGAATTTTTTGAAATGTTTTGAAAGTTCCGGGTTCGACGGATTTTTCGAAATGTTTTGAAAGTTCCGGGTTCGACGAAATTTTCGAAATTTTTTGAAAGTTCCGGGTTCGACGGAGTTTTTCGAAGTGTTTTGAAAGTTCCGGGTTCGACGGAGTTTTCGAAATGTTTTGAAAGTTCCGGGTTCGACGGAGTTTTCGAAATGACTTGTACGTTATCGGGATTTTGAACCGTTAATACTCCGACTGGGACGGGAATATTTTTAGGAAAAGTGAACTATATATTTGTGCTGATATTCTTTCTGTGATTTTGATATGTGCCTGTGCATTTTGTGTACATTATCTTGTAGTAACATACTCTTGCCGTGTTCACCTGCAGGGGCGAGGGCCGATTGATATGTCCACCATGAAGAGTAGGGGAGACGTTGAGGCAGTCCGAGAGTTATGGGAAAGGTTCCCGGATGAGGCTCGTGACGGGGAGAGGAGTCCACGACAGTTCGTGATTGACTCCGGCCTAGGCGGCTTTATCAGCGCGGTGGTCGCTGTGGGTTCGACGCAGAGGGTGAAGGTGCTTCACGTCGCCCTTAGCGAGTACTGGTGGGATACGACCCACACATTTCATTTCAGGTGGGGGAAGGCAACCGTGACTCCTACATATTTTGCTGCGATTACTGGGTTGTCGTTCCGGGGCAACCCTATTGAGTGGTTTGATGGTTTCACCAGGGAGCAGTTGTCGGGACTGCTTGGTTTTGATATTACCGATGCCAGGGGCCTTGGTATTCGGTATGGGCTGATGGAGGCACACTTGAGGAGGGGCATCGAGGAGTATCTGGCTGGCTCCGAGAGGATGACAGCAGAGTGCTTGGCTCGAGGGTTTTTGTGGTTTGCTTTGTCAACAACCATTTTTGCCAATGCTGACACGATGTGTCAGTTTGCTTTGCTTGGTTCCTGAAATTGTCTATGGCTTAGAACAAGTGAGGCGAAACTCACAAGGTGAGACGAAACTCACGAGTGTTGTCTTTAGTGTAGGCAACACTAACAACAACACATACACCAATTCAAGAAAAACACAAATCAATAGAAATAAATATAAATTGCAGCGAAAGAATTAAAGAAATACACAAGAATATAATTTTTATCAAGTTATATAAATATATAACTCGATGGGTGCCATGAGGCAAAGACCTTTCTATTAATAATATGAATTAAATACAAGGTCGAAGAAGTTCCTTAATGATAAAAGATCCCTGATATAAGGAACAACATATACACGAATTCTCTCTGAAAATGAACACTCAAAACCTCACAAAATATAAAAATCTATATGAAATTCTTGAGTGTCGGATTGAGTGTTGCCGACACTTGAATGGCAACACTTGAGAGCAGAATTCTACTTCTTGTGCAGATTTGCGTTTTATGAATTGGATGATCTTCAATGAAGATCCACTGCACTATTTATAGGCCACAAAGTCTTGGAGCCTACTCAAAATGATCAGCAACAGCCTTGAGTTTGTTTCCTCCAAAATAGTTCACTCGCCTCATTTGTAGGAGACTAGGTCTTCTCTTGCTTCTCTTGCTTGTACTCCTCAGCTCTGGATGCCTTGTACTCTGACTTGTTCTCCCCCTGAATAGATGAATAAAATATCTTTTTGCTTGGTCATTAATTAAACAAATAAACACATGTTTATTTGTTAATTTCCTCCTCTTCTTTCGTGAATCACGCCCTCGGGCGGTTCGTTTGCTCTTTTCCGGCTCATTTTAAGTAGACTAACTATCGTTATTTAAACATTAATTTCCACATTTTTATTTGTGAAAAATACAAGAACTATCTCAAAGTGTTGCCAAATCCAAATGGCAACACTTGTGGCAACACCGGTGGCAACACCGGTTTGTAACACTTGGGACAACATTCATGGCAACACATGATCTTAACATTAACAATCTCCCCCTTAGTTACTGATTTCTTCACAAAATCCAATGTGATGATATTTACAAACCAGTTAGTCAAACTTAACTAAAAAAGAAAATGCCATGTGATGAATATTGGCAACATCAATCTTCAGACAATGTTTGAAAATATTTTTCATCAAAGTATCACACTCACACGAGTGACAACATCAATCTTCAGGCAAATGAAGTCACATAATTTCTAATTATCTCCCCCTTAATACGAAATTAATAACCAAAATAATTATTAAAATCTTAAAACTACCAACCAACCATTCAACAAAAACATCCAACCAAGTTTGAAGAAAATTCCAAATTAAACAAAGAAAAAAACAAATTAAAATTGTTTAAACATAACAAACCAAATAAAACAAATAACATTGTTTTTGTTACCAAACCATCAAAATCAAGAACCATTCGAACCAACCACCTTCAATCTCGCATTTTCAGCTCCTTCCTTCACTCTCCTCTGTACCACTTGGTCCAGCTCTATCTCCAGCTCCATCATCATCACGCCTTGGCATTGATTTATCTCCCCCTACATTGGAAGAAATCAAATCCACCATTTTCATCTTGTCAGTACGCATGTCCAGCCATTCCTGAATTACTGAGTCAATGTGCTTCACCTGACTGTTGAAAAAATTAAGTACCATAGCAGCATCAACCATTACAGGAGCAGTGTTGCCTGAAGTGTTGCCAGTTTCAGAGGCGACACTTGGGGCGACACTCGAATCAGGGGCAGCCAATGGAGGAGAATTTGTAACCAAAACCCAAGGTAAATCTCTGTGCCTATCACCTTCAGTAAAGTGTTTGGTAATTCTGTAATAAACAGGATTCTCAGAGATATTATCGGCATTTCAAGGCTTAAGGTTTTGGTATAAAAGAACATTGAATATAAGAGAAGGAAAAATGAAGGAGGAGGTCTTTCTTTTCTTGGCCCATGCAGAAAGGTGAGCAAATACTAGTCTCTCAAACTTAATTCTTTGTTTCTTGCCTAGTTTGTATAACAAAGAAGCTTGCTCGAAGGTTACCGTGTTCTCATTGGTCGTAGGTAGCCAATTTGTTATACATATCTTGTGAAGCACACTAAACAAAGAAGTAAGATGGGTAGACTTGAAGTGATCAGTCCAAACAGTGATTCTCTCTCCAGTTAAAAAGGTGACTAAGGCATTAGGATCAAATTCCAAACTCTCATCTTCGACATTAGGGAGGCCGTATGCTTTGTTGATGATCAAAGGATTAAAATCATAGATATTTCCCCTAACAAAGATCTTTCCATAATGAGGGGTATTCCTATCATCAATATCCTCCCTAAGATGAGCATAAAAATTCCTAACCACACTTTCAACATACACGGATACTTTCACAACCATGGGTAAAAAATTTCTATCTTCCAAAAATTGATACACTCCTAACTCCTTGAATTGAGTCACAAACATATTTCTTTCATTCAGAATTTTCTTCTCAGAATCTTGAACCCACTTATCTAAGTTGGATTCACTATAAAATTCCTCGAAAAGAAATGGACGTTCATAATATCCAAAAGACTCATAATCTGATCTGGAATCTTGAGAGGGAGTAGGACTGTTTACCTGAGGCCATGAAATAGGAGAATACGAAGGAGAACTTGACTGGGCTTTGGACTTGGCAGCAGGTGTTGCTTCAGGTGTTGCCATTGGATTGGCAACACTTGGGGCGACACTGGCAGAAATTTTCTGTTTCTTCACTATCTTTGACTGAGCTTCAGCAAGGGTTTTCTCATCTTCCAACCAAGATTCCTCATCCTCATCAGAAGATGATGAGGGCTCCTTAGTTTCTTTAAAAATTGGGTCCGAATTTTCCTCGGACGAAATGTTGAGCGAAGAACTCGAGCTATCCTCCACATTGACAGGATCATCAGCCGTGTTGGACGGTATCTTAGACCTGAACAACGTCTTGATCCTTTCAGATTGACGACGCACACCACCCCGAAATGATGAAGAGGCATCAACCGCCTTTCTCTTTTTGGTTTTCTTTTGAGGGGCGAAGGTGAGTTCTACAGAGGGGGTAGCTTCAGGAAGGCTTATAGGAATGGAAATTTGAGGTGGATTGTAGACAACAATGTCTAAAGATGGTGAGGTTGAGGGTGTGGCCGATAATGTCGCAGGGGATATTTCCATGGGAACGGCGACATTTGAGGCGACACTTGAGGGGGCTAAGGGCGAAATCTCCATGGGAGAAGAAATTTGGGGAGAATTTTTTGGACTTGCCATGGAGGATCGAAGAAGACGAAGAAGAAAGGGAAACAGGGGAAGTTTCCGCCTAGAGAGAGAGAGACGCAAGGAGAGAGAGACGGTGAGGGTTTTGAGAGGAGGGTTTTAATGAGTGAATAGTAAGAGGGTTTAATTTGATTTGACAACTTCAAATTAAGTTATCCTCCTTTTATCTCTAACAACCCAATAAATCAAGCACTATTATCCGCCATTTAAAAAAAAAAAAAAACAGATTTTTTTTTATTTTTTAAAATTTTTAAATATATAATAACTACAAATTTAGCAATATCCATAAAATTGTGTTTTTCAAAATTCAAAGAGATGAATTTTAAAAAATAGATATTTCTAAATTACAATTAGTTAGACAAAAAAAAATAAATATTTTTGCTAAAAACCTTTTAAATTTCACAAACTCTAAATATAAGGAAATAGACTTTTGGAAATTTAAAATTTAATTAACAAAAACAAAAACAAGAAATAAAAAATAATGTAGCATCTACTAATGTGTTACTAGCAATGTTGCGTGACACACAAGGCAACATTTTTAAATAAAATCCCCTTGATATTTTTTCAACACATATATCTTATCATTCCTTAGGCAATTTTTAAGCAAGCTTTACACATTCTTTATTTACAAGGAAGCATCGTAGTAGCGAGCTCCGTGCCCCGAGGTTTTTATAAACATGTAAAGCTATATGTAGTAAGTTTTATACCTTTCAAGTAGGGTACACTGTAGTAGCGAGCTTCATGTCCCTAATACTTAGTATAAAACAACTACATTATACTCCCTTTGGAAATATTTTACCAAGTTTGCCTTTTTCAATATCAACATAATATAAGTGACTTTGTCACTTTAAGCACAAAGGGATATTTTAAAAAAAATGTTAACCTTAAGAATGTACACATACTAGAACAAAAAGGTCAGTAAATGCCCCCCATTTGGGATTAAACTAACCAATTTTTTATTTTTTTTATAAATAATAATTCAAGAAATACAGAGTGTTGCTGTCAGTGTTGGCTGCACTGATGGCAACACTTGAAACAGCAGATTTATAGAAAGCATAAACCAAGAGATTTTTTCAAACTTGAAAATCTCTCATGGTCCAAGGCTTTGGTCAAAATATCAGTAAGTTGATGTTTAGTATCAATATGCTCTATTTGGATCAATTCCTTTTCTACTAAATCTCTCAAAAAGTGATGGCGGATATCAATGTGTTTAGTGCGTGAGTGTTGTACAGGGTTTTTGGAAATATTTATAGCACTCAAATTGTCACAATACATTGTCAAGATATTACTATCAAGACCATAGTCGTCAAGCATATGTTTCAACCATATTAATTGTGAACAACAACTCCCGGCTGCTACATACTCAGATTCAGCAGTCGAGAGAGATACACAATTTTGCTTGCGACTGTACCATGACACAAGATTATTACCCAAGAAAAAACAACCCCCACTAGTGCTCTTTCTATCATCTATATCCCCTGTCCAATCAGAGTCACTAAAACCAACCAAGTTGATATTAGTGTCTTTGGTGAACCAGATTCCTAATTCACTTGTCCCAGACACATACTTAATGATTTTCTTGATAGAATTTAGGTGAGAAATTTTAGGAGCAGACTGATATCTAGCACATACACCTACGTTGAACATAATATCGGGACGACTGGCAGTAAGATAAAGAAGACTACCTATCATGGATCTATACAGAGTTGGGTCAACATCCTCCCCTGCCTGATCTTTGGTTACCTTAAGAGATGATCCCATAGGTATTTTAGAGCTCTTTGCACTCTCCAATCCAAATCTTTTCACCAGACTCTTAGCATACTTGCTTTGAGAGATAAAGATTCCATCATCTGACTGTCTCACCTGCAATCCTAGGAAATAATTAAGTTCTCCTATCATGCTCATCTCAAATGTTGATGTCATAGCTTCCACAAAATTTTGTAAGCATGTTTTAGATGTGGAGCCATAAACTATGTCATCAACATAGATCTGAGCAATGACAAGCTCTTTATTTTTCCTAAGAATAAATAATGTCCTATCGGCTTCTCCTCTAACAAATCCATATTCAAGAAGGAAACTTGTTAGACGCCCATACCATGCACGAGGAGCTTGTTTCAAGCCATATAAGGCTTTATCAAGTCTGTATACATGGTCTGGGTGGAATGGGTCTTCAAACCCTTTAGGTTGCTCAACATAGATCTCTTTATCTAAGTACCCATTCAAGAATGCCGCTTTGACATCCATTTGGTGCAATGTGATTTTGAGATAGCAGGCTATAGCAAGAAGAAGTCGTATTGACTCAATTCTAGCCACAGGTGCAAAGGTTTTGTCAAAGTCGATTCCTTCCACTTGTGTATAGCCTTGAGCCACAAGACGAGCTTTATTACGAACAATATTACCCAATTCATCAGATTTGTTTTTGTAAATCCATTTAGTTACAATAATGTTAGTATTTAAAGGACGTGGAACTAAACACCAAACCTCATTACGGGTAAATTGTTCAAGCTCTTCTTGCATAGCTTGAATCCAGAATTTATCATTTAAAGCCTCAATCACATTTTTTGGTTCAAGAGAGGAAACGAAATAGGAGTATTTTACCTGAGAGTATGTGGAGGATATACACACATACCTAACCATATCTCTGTAGTCTACTGGCTCCTTATTTCTTGTTCGAACCCCTTTATTAACATCACCAATTACTTGAGTAATGGGATGATAATTTCTAATACGAGCTGGGGGATCTCTCCTGCCTTGATGGTACACCAATCCATCTTCTTCTTCTGAGTCACTGCTCTCAGAATTTCCAGCCACTGTTCTGTTCTCCTGTGTTGCCTCAGGTGTCGCCATTTCAGGGGCAACACTCGGAGCAACACTTGAATTTGTGGCTGCACTGGCCGAATATGTTTCTGTTCCAGCCCTCTGTTCGACTTCTTCCAGCAAGGTCAGAGGTATATCATCAGTTGGTTCTCCTGTAGCACTCAAGTAATCGTTAAATTCAATATTTACCAATTCTTGAATCACTTTTAACCTCAGATTATAGACTCGATAAGCATGACTGTTTTGAGAGTAGCCCAGAAAGATGGCTTTGTCGCTCTTGGAATCTAGTTTTCCTAAGTATTACCGGTCGTTTAAAATATAGCACAAACACCCAAATACGTGAAAATAGTGAACTGTAGGTTTCTTTCCATTTAAAATCTCATAGGGTGTCATAGTAGTACCGGGTCTTAAGAAAAATCTATTCGTAGTGTGACAAACTGTGTTTAATGCTTCGGCCCAAAAACCTTTAGAAATATTTCTAGCAATTAGCATAACACGAGCCATCTCCATTAAAGTCCTATTTTTCCTTTCAGCAATACCATTTTGTTGTGGTGTTTTAGGTGCTGAAAATTCATGGTGTATCCCCTTTTTACTACAAAATGTAGAGAAGGAGAGATTTTCAAACTCTCTACCATGATCTGACCTTATTTGAAAAATAGGAGAACAAAACATGTTTTTGATTTTAGAGACTAAGTGAGTAAACATATCAAAAGTTTCATATTTTTCTCTTAAAAAATAGACCCATGTATACCTAGAAAAATCATCAACTATCACATAAACATTCTTCTTACCTCCCAAGCTTTCTACCTCAATAGGACCCATCAAGTCCATATGTAGAAGCTGAAAACAATGTGTTGTTCCTGAGTGTTGCTCATTGTGTTGTCCAACACTGTGTGCAACACGAGTTTGCTTACCCTTTTGACAATCACCACACATCACGGTGTCTTTGAGGTTTAGTTTAGGAACACCTTTGACGGCATTGTGTTTGATAATCTTCTCAAGATTCCTATAATGAGAATGACCTAACTTTTGGTGCCATAACCTAATCTCATCAAGTTTAGTCAAATTGCACACAGATTTATTACCAACCAGGTAGCAATTATCACTTGATCTTATTCCAGTCATGACACAAAAGTTAGTATCATCAAACACTTCACAGGTATTTTTATTGAATTTTACCTCCAAATTGTCATCACATAATTGGCTAATGCTAATTAAATTAGCGAGTAAACCATCTACGTGCAAGACATTTTTCAAAGGAGGAAAGCCAACAATATCCAGTGTTCCTTTACCAACTATTTCACTCTTGCCTCCACCACCATAAGTCACAGAGCCTCCTTGAATAGGTTGGTACTCTGTTAGGAATGATTTAGTACCCGTCATATGACGTGAACAACCACTATCAAAGTACCAAGTTCCTGCAATGTTAGTCCTTAAAGCTATGTAAACAACATAGCATTTCAGTTTTTCCTTGGGTAACCAAGCCCTTTTTGAAAATCTGGATTTCTGTTCACCAGTGTTGCCGTGAGTGTTGCCCTGAGAAATTGGCGACACTTGAGGCAACACTTGAAGACTGGACATTTTCTTTTGAAAGAAAAAGCAATCTAATTTTATATGTCCAGCTTTGTGATAGTATCCACATTCAATGGATTGATCAGAAGTATCACTAGGAGTACTACCCTTTTCCTTGACACGCTCTTTTACAAAACAATTTTTAGTTTCAACATCAAACAAGGAAGAGGAAATACTTTCTAGTGATTCTTGGAACCCAAGACCAGCTTTCAGAGGCTTACTCAAATTGAGTATTTCATCCAATTTGGATGAACTCGTGTTGATTTTTTTGAAGGTGGATTCGGCTAGATTGAGTTTGGCCTTGATTTTATCAAGATCCAAGTCTCTCCTACTGAGTTGAACCTCTAGCCGAGTCAAGGAGTTCTTAAGATCCTGATTTTCCTTTTTCAAGAAAACCACCATCTTGTTCTCCTTTTTCCATTCCATGAGGAGGGATTTATAGAGGTTTTTTAATTCACAAATGAGCTCATCTTTATCAAAATCATCCTCTATAAACTCCTCTGAATTTAAATCAGCAGAACCAAGCAAACTAAGATCATTAAAAGAGTCATACCTGCTGAGTGTTGAGCCAAGTGTTGCCATTTCCTGGATGGCACTTGGGGCAACACTTTCTGAAGAAGTCACAAGTGTTGTGTCAAGTGTTGTTAAATCTGGAACAACACTTGAGGTAACACTCTCTGTCGAAGGTAGCTCCTCTACCATGACCATCATGACCACTTGCTCCATCTTTTCATCTTTCTCCGTTTCTTCCTCCTCTCCATCACTAAGAGATACCCACAAGTTTTTGCCTGCCTTTCTCAAGGTGTTAGCACATTCATTGGCATAGTGACCCCAACCGGAAAAAGCATGACATTGAATAGATTCAATGTACTTAGGATCGGACCGGATCTTTTCCGAGGATGCACGCCTAGGTGGGGTATCTTTTTGATTTGGAGGAGGACCTCTCCTTAGCACAAAACTAGAGGTTTTGGCCGCTTGGTCCTTAGCTTTTACCTGCATACTGTTAAATTTTCTAAGCATATCATTATATCTCTTTGCAAGTAAAGCTACACTAGTATTTTCATCTAACTCCTCGAAGGCTTCATCTTCATCATCCACACATGTGTCCGAAGATTCGACTTTTAAGGCAATATTTTTGCATTTAGAAGCCTCAGTTTGTTCATTGAGATTCATCTCAAAGTTTTTCAAAATACTCATTAAGGAGTTAATGTCCATTGTTGAAAGAGTATGGGCCTCTTCAATAGTTGAAACTTTAATATTAAAACGTTTGGGAAGAGTACAAATAGCTTTTGAAACAAGTTGTTTATTTGTAAAAGGCTCCCCTAAAACTTGACAAGCATTTGAAATATCAATCAACTTTTCAAAATAAGACGAGATGTCTTCGTTTTCACCCATTCTTAATCTTTCAAATTTACTAGTGAGACCTCTAAGCTTTGTTTCTCGGACACTGCTATCTCCTTCACAAAATCTTTGTAAAGTATCCCAAGCATCTTAAGCAGAGGGACTATTTTGAATGAGTTTGAACATATGCATGTCAACCCATTCATAGATGGCATTCAGTGCCTTTTCATTGAAACTAGCAAGATTATTCTCTTCAATTGTCCACTCGAATTCAGGTTTGACTTGAACGTCACCATCGTCATCCGGAGGAAGCATTGGAACAGAATAACCATTTAAAATAGATCGCCAAGCCCGAAGATAAATTGATTTGATATGCGAGCGTAGGCGAATCTTCCAATAAGCATAATTAGATCCGTCTAAAATCGGTAATCTCTTTTGATTAGGGTTTGCAGGATCATAAGCCATGACAAAAGGATCTAAACACTTAGTATATCAAGTGCTAGGCTTTGATACCAATTGAAATTGTCTATGTCTTAGAACAAGTGAGGCGAAACTCACAAGGTGAGACAAAACTCACGAGTGTTGTCTTTAGTGTAGGCAACACTAACAACAACACATACACCAATTCAAGAAAAACACAAATCAATAGAAATAAATATAAATTGCAGCGGAAGAATTAAAGCAATACACAAGAATATAATTTTTATCAAGTTATATAAATATATAACTCGATGGGTGCCATGAGGCAAAAACCTTTCTATTAATAATATGAATTAAATACAAGGTCGAAGAAGTTCCTTAATGATAAAAGATCCCTGATATAAGGAACAACATATACACGAATTCTCTCTGAAAATGAACACTCAAAACCTCACAAAAATATAAAAATCTATATGAAATTCTTGAGTGTCGGATTGAGTGTTGCCGACACTTGAATGGCAACACTTGAGAGCAGAATTCTACTTCTTGTGCAGATTTGCGTTTTATGAATTGAATGATCTTCAATGAAGATCCACTGCACTATTTATAGGCCACAAAGTCTTGGAGCCTACTCAAAATGATCAGCAACAGCCTTGAGTTTGTTTCCTCCAAAATAGTTCACTCGCCTCATTTGTAGGAGACTAGGTCTTCTCTTGATTCTTTTGCTTGTACTCCTCAGCTATGGATGCCTTGTACTCTGACTTGTTCTCCCCCTGAATAGCTGAATAAAATATCTTTTTGCTTGGTCATTAATTAAACAAATAAACACATGTTTATTTGTTAATTTCCTCCTCTTCTTTCGTGAATCACGCCTGGGCAGTTTCTGTTGCTCTTTTCCAGCTCATTTTAAGTAGACTAACTACTGTTATTTAAACATTAATTTCCACATTTTTATTTGTGAAAAATACAGTAACTATCTCAGTGTTGCCAAATCCAAATGGCAACACTTGTGGCAACACCAGTGGCAACACTGGTTTGTAACACTTGGGACAACATTCATGGCAACACATGATCTTAACATTAACAGTTCCCTGACCAACCTGGAGGCCGTGAGGGGTTTCGCCTGGGGAGAAGCTGGTCTGGCCGACTCTTCTTCGCCTTGGACAGGTGCTCCCGGGGAGAGGACAACTCGTTTTGCTGCTTTCAAATTTCGTTGGGTGTGAGTCTCCTTCTTTTTCTCTTCCTTGTCTCACTTGTACTTGTATGTATCTGCTTTGTAGCTGATATAACTTTCCTGGCGTTTGGCAGGTGTGGTGCTTTGAGGTGTTTCACCCGCATAGGTGGGATACCAGGGAGGCATATACTCTCTTATTTCCTGCCATGCTGACTTGGCAGAAGGCGGGGCGGAAGCCGGTGAAGTCAAGGGAGAGAACCCATTTGACTTACGAAGAGGTGTCTTTGGCTCTGGACCGAGACTTTTCTCCGAGGATCAACTTGACTTGGTGGAGTCGGTTTGATCACTTTGTGGTGCAGGCTTCTAGGGAGATTACACGTCAGCGAAAGCTGCTAGTGGGGCTTCATTGTGACATTTTGTACTTGGGCGAGAGGGTGTCTTGCCAGTACGCTCTGGGATCTGGTCCCTTGGTTCCGAGGGATCCGCCTCTTTATATGCAGAATCCCCTGGCCACAGTTGGGGAGGAATTGCAGCGATATAGGCAGGGTGTGCCTCATGTCGAGAACATCATAGAGGATGCCGACTATGATATCTTTCGGAGGGTGAGGCTGAGGAGCCCGCGGGTGATGAATAAAGAGGGCGAGGACCCTGCACATCCCAGAGATTACCCGCTTCCCTGCACTCGATTGGCATTTGAGGATGCTGGTGGCTCTCGTAGGCGGCTGATGATTCCTATTCCAGAGCAGGTGAGGCCTCAATAAAGGGTTGAGCCTAGTGCTTTGTTTTGCTTTTCTGTATTTGTAGTAGCATTCTGCAAGTGTTGCATCTGTGCTGTCTGTTTGTCTTTTAATGGCTTTCCTGGTTTCCAGGTGTCTGGCCGTACTTACGATCAAGCCGTAAGACGTCTAGATGGGATGACCAGCTACGCTAGGAGGCTTGTGAACTTCCTTCATTGTGGTTCTCGGAGGAGTGCGGCTGTTCATGAGCCGATGCCTTCTCGACCGTCTGCTGCGAGAGACCCATCTGCTTCCATGGCTGGTGGCACAGATTTCGGGTAGGGGTTTAGCCAGTTCTCTGGTGAGACTGCTGGGTTCAAAGTTCGCCACTCCTCTTATTCAAGATACGAGCAGGGAGAGTCCTTGGGAGCACAGGCACAGAGTCGTAGCTTTTCGTATTCCGGCCTTGAGGAGTTTGCGGTTTACTTGTCTACCGCGGATCCAGCTGCTGCGGGGTAGTACTTTGAGTGCTCGGATGACGAGCAGGACTCTGAGTAGTCCCATTGATTTATTTTGTTAGACAATTATGTGCACTGTCTGAACATTGTTTTGTACTTAAAAGACCCCTGGGGCAAACTCTTGTATGCATTGAGTATTTATTATGATTACCTTCATTTATTTTTGGCAAATAAGCAAGTAGGTTGATCAAAAATAAATAATAATGGGACATGCATTAAATAATTAAATTCAAGCTGGCAAACTTTATATCTACATGCACTGTTATTAATTAATTTCACTATTGTACGAGCCCGGGGCGGATGTGGTGTCGGCAGTGAATGATTTGATCGCGGGTAAATGTGCTTTGGTCAAGGCTTGAACAGGAAGGCCTTTGGAAATGTTTCAGAGACAATTGGTGCAGCTGGCTGCAGAGTTGACCGGGTCAACCTGAAAAATAGGCTGGCCGGCCTATTACTCAGTTTCAGATTGTTTTAAATTGCAGTCCAGTTTCTGCCATTTGGAGATTTCACGCTTGTTTCTGAAGCAGAAACTGACTTCTCTCCTAAATTCCTTGAAGTTTCCTTTGTTTCTCATGGCTACATTTCCAAGGTTGTCGTCTCAAATGCAAGAACAATTTTTGGAGAGGTTCCAGACGTGGGTATGGCACCACACGAGGCAAAGTAAGGGATTTTTCGAAGATTGTTATAGGATGAGGCGGTTTGGACTTTGAAGGAGCTCATACCGGATTGGGATCTTCTGAGACCTGCGGCTCATTTCTAGGATGAAAGGAGGCATGTGTACAGCATCTCATACAAGAGATTATGCCCACACTTGAGGATTTTTGGGCTATCCTTGGAGGACCTGAGGCGGAGCAGATTGTTCTTCCTTTGACGGGCGGTCTGACCACCGTTGAGAAGTTGATTTCCCCGCTTGGCATTTCAGGTGAAGAAGCATGCGGGATGCTAATACCAAATACGGATCATGTCGACATTTCGAGGCTGCCCGATAGATTTGCCGGTGCTGATGGGAGAGTTTCTGCGTGGGACGATTTTGCTCTGTGTGCGATTGCTACTTTATATACATTCACATCCTTGGGGGTGTGCCACCACAGTGTACTGGACCTGGTGAGGCAGTGCCAGAGGGAAGGAGACATCGTGCCTTTGATCTTGGGCGAGACATTCCTTGGCATAGGTCGGATGGCGACCGGTAGCCGATACATGTGGGGAGGGAGTCCCGCCATGCTTACTTTATGGTTGAGGGCGCGGTTGCAAATGATGTCCGAGGTACTAGCGACATGTGATCCCTGGTCTTTTTCTCTATGACCCTTGGTGATAGGAGGCAATCAGGGTGAATTGGAGCTTTGGATAGCCAAACTCCGCACACGCCATCTGCGATGGTGGGTTCCTCACTGGAAGTTACAGACTTTTCGAACTGTTCAAGAGGGTCTTCTCATTGTCAGAGTTTCGGGGTGTCCCAGACTTCTTTTTATATTCCATCTTTGGTGCTGCGGTAGTTCGGGCTGGAGCAGGTGCCATTGACGGGCTTGGGTAATGCTGCTACCTTTGAGGTGGGATCGCTCCTCATGGAAGATCCTTCGACGCCATTGCTTTTCATGCGGTTGTGGCAATATACGTCCTTTCCTGCCAGGGTTCTCTTTCACCGGAGAGGGGGCACTGCTCTTGTGCCAGCGTAGCCCCAATTGGCGTGTCTGTCACTGTCAGGTACAGGAGGAGTGGCTTATCTTCATGTGGCGGGCACAGGATTGGGGAATTCACCAAGTATGTCTTGATTTTCTCGAAGGCTGTCTGGAATTCGGAGTCCCATTTGATGTCAGCATTTTTCTTCATTAGTTTGAACATTTGCTCGCAGAGAGATGTCAACTGGTTGATGAAGCGGCTGATGTATTGAAGTCTTCCCATGAAACTTTTCACTTCTGTCAGTGTCTGCGGTGGCTTCATGTTGATGATGGCCTTGATTTTCTTGGGATCCGCTTCGATGCCTCTTTCTATAACCATGTACCCTAGTACTTTGCCTTGCTTGACGCCGAAGGTGCACTTTGCAGGGTTCAATCTCATGGAATGCTTTCAGAGTCTGTTGAAGAACTTTCTCATATCTGTCATATGCTACATGTCTGATCCTTTGGAGTGGATGATCATGTCGTCAACATACACTTCGATTTCTTTGTGAATCATATCATGGAAGAGAGCTGTTGCAGCCCGCTAATAATTAGCCCCAGCGTTCTTTAAACCAAACGGCATGACCGTGTAACAGTATGTCCCCCATGGAATGGTGAAAGCAGTCTTTGCCTGATCTTCCTCGGACATCTTGATCTGATTGTATCCAGCAAAGCCATCAACGAAGGACTTTACTTCAAAATTTGCTGTGGTGTCGACTAGCATGTCGATGTTGGGCAGTGGGAAATCATCTTTAGGGCTCGCCTTGTTGAGATCTCGGAAATCCACACAACATCTGACCTTTCCATTGGCCTTGGTGACCGTCACAATGTTGGAGAGCCAGGTCGGGTACTCAATTACTCTGATGAAGCCGGTGCGGAGCATCTTCTCAATTTCTTCTTTTACTTACAGGGACAACTCAGGCTTGATCTTGCGCAGTTTCTGTTTGATAGGCTTGGATTCTGGATCCAGAGGGATTCTGTGCTCCACAATTGAGGGATCGAGTCCTGGCATTGTGATGATGTGCCAAATTTTTTCGAAAGGAACTTTGAAATTTTTCGTTTCTTTGAAAAACCAATCAAAAAGACCGGAGTCGCCACGCCATTTTTGTTTTAAGGGCCAAAACTTTGAAAAATGCCCGAGATTAGAAATTTGGGTTCGGAGGTCACGTTACACGCCGGGAAGGATGTTAGTGTGCACCCGGAATGCCTCGTAAAACGAGTCTTCCAAACTAAAAACCATTTGTTTGTGTGTGTGTGTGTGTGTGTTACTTTGGCCAAAATAAGTTGAAACTGAGGAAAGTAAAAATTGGGAATTCTTTATTAGACTTTGGACAGATCCCATGATTTTTGGTATGATTTTTGGGTTGAGTTTTGGTACTCAAAAGATTTTTGGAAGTTGGAAACCATTTCTGCCAGAATGAAAAAGGCAGTGGACACTTAATTTTGAAATGGATTTAAGGGCTTCAAAACTTCATAATCTGAGAAAACTAAGAGAATGAAAGTTGTTCCAGACACCTCAAATAAGATTTCTGTAAAATAATTTTCCATTTTGGAGAAGATTTGAGGACCCAAAACCTTCTGGAAATCTCAGATGTGAGATCTGGACTTCCAGAGACTGAGGAACTGACCTTTTAAAGAAAATTTGAAAAAAGGAGTTTTTCTCACGCAAAAAATAAAGTAAAAATATTTATGGAAAGATCTGGATGTTGGCTACAAAAAGTGTTTTGTAGTCAACACCAAATTCTAAGTTTATCTGTGTCCAAAAAATTAGACCATGGACTGGGGTCTTAGAAAATTGCTACTGGACAGCAACTTCCTCTTGAAGAAAAACATGATTTTAAAGGGGATTTGGCATCCATGCTTGTCCCCATTTCCCTAGGTTTTGATTATTGATCACTTGACATTTTAGTGGTGAATCAACTATATCAAACCATCCTTGGGGTACATTAGGACTAAGCACTTCATTTGCTTGGGAAGGGGAATTTTATCCTTTGAAAAAGAGATTTGATGTGTGAAAATGATTTTTAGGGTTTTGAAAATGTGTTTTCTTTGCAAGTAAGTAAGAATACTTTGAAAATAATGTTGATCCTTGTAGAAGATCATCCATGGAGATGAACTTCCATGGTGATCTTCTTGGATCTATGGCAAGAAGATGAACAAACTACATTTTGGAGTTTGAAAATGTATGCATGAATGAAGGAGTTTAGGGTAAGGAGAAGGAGGGTTTACCAATCTTCTTTGTGTTTTGAGTTTTTGGCTTCAATGTAAGAGTGTTTGAGGCTTGAATATGAGAGTGTTTGAGTGAGTGTGATTTTGGGTGAATAGTTGAGAAAAAGGTGACAATTCTAGAAAATTCTCACTGTTTTCTCTCTATTTTCGCCAAGGTGCAGTTGCAAATTGTGTTTCTTCTCCCTTATTTCTGAGACTGAAGGCCTCAATTTATAGCCCTCTGGAAATTACATAACCATCCGCGCGGATGGTTCTGCGGCGATGCCTATTGTTCATTAATTGCAGCTGCAGGCTTTGGACACAAAGAATATTTTCAAAAAAATTCAAACTGATTATGTTTTTCAGCTTGCTAATTCGGGTTTTTTCTATTTCTTTTGCTTTTTAAGATTCTTTCTTTGGTTTATCTTTTTTTGGCAATCCCTAATCTACCCTTACTTGGTTAGAAATGTTAGGAATTGTTAGAAATGTTAGGAATGTTAAAACTTTCGTTAATTTTCTAACGAAAATACTAACAAACTCAAATTGGAGCACTTACAGTAGCCCCTCGGCGACGGCGCTTTCGAAGGAAGCGGGGTCGTCGATAAGAGTAAGGCTCCATATTTGACAGGATGATCAAGTGATCGAGTGGCTGAACCTATTTAATAGGCTACCTACGTATCCTTAAGAGGAATCAAGCCGGCCGTAGTTCGGGTCTTTGACCCTGGAGATGATGGCGTTTTAGGTGCCTCGAACCTGATGAGCGAGTTCTGCAGTCGGTTGCTGGAAAGAAACTCTGCTGGGGATAAGAGATGACCATTTTCGGTCGGATGGCTGAAATTGTATATCCGCTCTGCTGGGGATAGGAATGACCATTTTGGTCTGATGGCTGAAATTGTATATCCGCTCTGCTGGGGATAGAATGACCATTTTCGGTCTGATGGCTGAACCTATGGTAGGCTTCCTACGTATCCTTGAGACGAATCAAGCCGGTCGTAGTTCGGGTCTTTGACCCTGGAGATGATGGCGTTTTAGGTGCCTCGAACCTCGATGATGGCGTTTTAGGTGCCTCGAACCTTGATGATGGCGTTTTAGGTGCCTCGAACCTTGAAGATGGCATTTTAGGTGCCTCGAACCTTGATGATGGCGTTTTAGGTGCCTCGAACCTTAATTTGAAATGGCCTTTCGGTGGACTTTGTCTGCTGCCGAAGGAGAGGGTGACCGTTTTGGTCGAGGGGCTGGACCTAATGATAGGCTACCTACGTATCCCTAGTGGGAATCAAGCCCTTTCGTAGTTCGAGATCTACTCGAGATTTCGTTGGCTTTTGGGATTCCGTTAACCTCTTTGGGGATTTTGTTAGCCTTTCTTTGAGGAAAAATCAGACGTATTCGTCGAGGAAATCGGTCTTACGTTTTACTGCCGGGGAATAATTTTGATGAAAGATACGGGATCCCGTTATCTTTCTCGGGGAGATCGGACTTACGTTTTACTGCCGGGGAATGATTTTGATGAAAGAGACGAGATTCCGTTATCTTTCTCGGAGAAATCGGACTTACGTTTGACCGCCGGGGAATAATTTTGATGAAAGAGACGGGATTCCGTTATCTTTTTCGGGGAGATCGGACTTACGTTTTACTGCCGTTGATGATTTTGATGAAAGAGACGGGATTCCGTTATCTTTCTCGGGGAAATCGGACTTACGTTTTACTGCCGGTGATGATTTTGATGAAAGAGACGGGATTCCGTTATCTTTCTCGGGGAAATCGGACTTACGTTTTACTGCCGTCGAATGATTTTGATGAAAGAGACGGGATTCCGTTAACTTTCTCGGGGAAATCGGACTTATGTTTGACTGCCGGTGATGATTTTGATGAAAGAGACGGGATTCCGTTATCTTTCTCGAGGAAATCGGACTTACGTTTGACTGCCGTGATGCTCTTTTGAAGAGGGGGTTAACTTTGGTTAACTCTGGTTAACTCTGTTAAGTTGAGGACTGAACTGCAGAGTCCTGAAATTTTAAAGGGCAAAAGGGTCATTTTGACCCTTTAAAACCATCCGCGCGGATAGGGTTGAAAGTCAGATTGGTCTTAATGAGGGCCAACGCCCTTTCTTCTTCTTCTTCACCTTAACGGTTTACGAGGGAGAGAGAGAGAAGAGCCGCCATTGATAGCCTAGGAACTCCAAAATTCTTCCGATTTCTTCGATTTTTCAAGCAATGGAGCACGGGGGAGTTGCTTTTCAAGGTCAAAGACACGGCCCGATCGCGGAGAGACAATTGGAGCTTGTCCGAATGAGGAGGCATTATATTCTTTCGCAATCGATTGCGGAGGAGCCCTACCCCGATGCGTGGCAACATTGGGCCACTGATCCGAGTCTCCGAACGGTATACTTCGAATCTTTTCGATCCCTTTGTCGATTTTTTATTTGAAATTGATTTTTTGTGATTTTTTTTTTTTTTGAAAATTCGAATAATTGATGTTCTTGGCCTTGGATTTTGATTTTGATGCTTTGCATGTTGTAATGAGTTTGTGGGTAACCCAAATGTGCATTTTGTTTGAAAAAAAGAATGGGCATTTTTGCCAAAAAAAAAATTTTATGTCCGAAAATTTGAAAAATTTGTGTTCTTGACTTTGAATCTTGATTTTTGATGATATGCAAATGTGCATTTTGTTTGAAAAAAGAATGGGCATTTTTGCCAAATTTTTTTTTTTTTGAAATATGAGACTATGATGAAAAATTTCCCGAAATTGGGACGGACTTCTTTTTTTTTTGTTGCAATGTTGACATGAATGTGTGCATGCTCTTTTTTTTTTGTAAAAAGTATGATGATTTTTTTTTTTTTGCAATGAGATGATGATTCCATGAATGATATGTATGTATGTTATTTTATGAAAATGGAACGGAGTTTTCACTTCCGTCGAATGAATGTATGTTATTTTATGAAAATGGGACGGAGTTTCTGCTTCCGTTGACTCCTTGTATGAATTTTTTCTTCATGTATGAATGAATGTTGATTGGGATTTGCTGAAAACTGCCTTCTTTTGTGCGAGAAAAATGGGGCTAGGTTCATTGCATGCTGTTATGCTGCCGAATTTTCTTCAAAATTTTATGATGCATGTGTATGCTCTCTCTTTTTTTTTTGAATGCAAAATTTTGACACTTTTGACATTTTTGTTTCCCTCTCTTTTTTTTATTGCAGGGTGGAAACAATTTCGTGACGGAGCAGCTGAACAAGATGAAGACTCGAGGATCAGTGGAGTCTGTTATTGGTCTATGGGACCGGCTTCCAGATATGGGCAGAGGAGCGATGATGAGTCCTAGACAGATCGTCATTGAGACTGGCTTGTACGAGTTCATCGAGTGCTTGAGGGGGTTGGTCAAGTTTCCCAAGAGTAAGGGTCTGATCTTCGCTTTGGCACAGCACTGGTGGGACGTGACCCACACATTCCACTTCTTCTGGGGCGAGGCGACGGTTACGCCTTCCGACTACGCTGCGATCACGGGTCTGTCCTTTAATGGACGCAGCATTGAGTGGCGGGATGGTTACAGCGACTTGGACCTGCAGGCCCTTCTGGGATTTTCCCCTATTCCCAAAAAGGGGATGGGTATGGAGTACGCTGTGGTCGAGGGAAAGATTGTGGAGATCATTGGGAGCTACGAGGCTGGGGATGAGAGGATAGGCGCTGAGCAGATTGCTAGGGCCTTTTTATGGTTTGCTTTTTCGAGCACTCTTTTTGGACATGCCGAGGGGACGGCTGTTTTTGCTTTGCTGAGGTCCTTGGAGGACGTGGGGATGGCCGGAGAGGTCTCTTGGGGAGAGGCAGGGCTGGCAGAGCTCTATTTCGCTCTAGATCGGTATAGCCGGAAGGCTGTCAGTTCCTTGACATGCTTCGAGTTCCCTCTGGAGGTATAAGCTTTCCTTTTGCTTTCCCTCTTTTCTTTAAGCACGTATCTTTTTTCGCACTTAATTGATTTGATTTTTACCTTTCGCAGGTATGGGCGTTGGAGTTCTTTCACGTCACGATGTGGCGACAGCCAGCAGAGTACGTCGGGGCGTATCCGGCCATGCGTTCCTGGTCCAAGTTTGCCCGGGAGAAGAAGGGTTCCAGAGGGCGCACGACCCTCAGATACAGGGACTGCCTGCCTTTGACGGGGGCTGAGACGGATGAGGGGATGATATTCTATCCCTGGGATCGTTTCGATGTGGCGCAGCTGAGGGGCGCTGAGGTATGGACCGTGCAGCGGAGGATTTTGAGGGGCTTGACTTGCGACGTGTATTATCTGGGGGAGAGAGTGACGCGTCAGCATGGCGTGAATTCGCCTTTGATGACACCGGTGGAGCCTCCCGCCGACATGATGTATCCGAGCGAGAGGTCGGAGACCTGGGGCGATTACCGAGGCGGCCAGCACTTCTCGGCATTCGTGGCGATTGAGCCGTATCCAGTATTTGTCTTGAGGAGGCTGAGGACGCCCCAGGTTCTTGATGGAGAGGGATTAGGGATCCCGCGGTACCCTCGGACGGACTTTTCATATGTCCAGGATGGGGTTAGATTGAGGGTGCAGATCCCCCAGCCTGAGCGGCTTCCACGAGCTTTCCGGCCTCGTCCGGGTATGAAGGTATGGCTTCTCCTTCCCACCTCTTTTTTTTTTTGCTTCTGTCTTTTCCTTTCTTTCCTGTCATCGTTTTTCGCCTCAACTATATCTGACGCTTTTGCTTTCGTGCAGTTTCCAGAGGTGGTCGTGGAGAAGCTGACGAAGCAGGTGATCGGGGCTAAGAGATTTATCAGGAGGATGGTGGCTTGTTGAGCCCCTCAGGCTAGAGCGAGGCGACCACAGCCGGCGCCTGTCAGGCGGGAGACTTCCCCTGAGCCTTCTGAGCATTCTTCCTAGACTCCCCTTTCTCCTCTCATAGATCCCCGCATGGTGCTGCCTTCGGACCACGTCATTCTCGGAGATCCTTACGGGCAGGGACACGTCTGGCATCATGGTGGATCTTCTTCGCACGTCCAGGAGTCCGACGCCTTCACCTTCGGATATGATTTCTTTGCGGATCTTGGTTTGCCGTATCAGAGCGTGCCGGTAGGTCCTGACGAGCCTTCTTCTGGAGACGAGGATGATGATTCTGAGCCTGAGATCTTCATGACTACTGGGGAGGCGGGCCCGAGCCGCAAGAGGGACCGGGGGAAAGGCCCAGCCACCGAGGACTCTGACTGACGATCCTTCGAGACTGATTTTTTTGAGATTGATTTCTGAGACTGAGATTGTATTTATTTAGACAGATACAGTTTATTTTCATGCACATTTTTTTTTTTTGCTTTTTTTTTTGGAATGTAATAATTTAGGATTTTATCTTATTTTATCTATCATGAATGCAATGCAGTATGAATGCAATGTCGCATGAGCCTTGGTTTTTTTTTTGGCAAGGGTGTTAGTGTTTGGTATATGGACTGGTTTGGGCAGGTTTTGCACAGTTTTCGAGCAATCGGGACGAAATATTCCTCTTTAGTGTAGCAGTTTGGACTGTTGTAGATTTTTTTGATGGGGGACAATCATGTCCGCGCGGATAGGACCTGCATCTGACATTGTCCTTTAATTTTGCTTCAGATCTGGTCTTACTTTATTTCAAATTCAAATACCTTCTTCAACCACCAGTTCAAACAGCCATTTTCGGGGAGAAGGAGAGAAAAACCATGGAGAGAATTGTGAGCATGAGAAATCCACCCAAATTATCCCAAAATTCTCAAATGCAATTCTTCACCAAGTTTAAAGAGTGGTCTCGGGAGATTATGCATGAGAGGAGGTCATTCTTTGAAGAAAGGTACAAGGTGAAGTGCTTATGGTCCCTCAAAGAATTGGTTCCGGACTACGACCTCTTGAGAGCTTCTTCATCATTTTGGGATACTAGAAGGCATGTCTTTTGCCTTTCTTACAATGAGATGGTCCCGACTGTCGAAGAATTTCGGGCTTTGCTTGGTGGTCCCGAGGTGGAGGAGATTGCAATTCCTTTGCCCGGAGGGGCCTCTTTTGTTGACAAGTTGTGCAACCTTCTTCATCTTTCCCTGGAGGAAGCACAAGGTATGATCTGTAGTCCCGATCACTTTGATATTTCCGGTCTCCCTGATAGATTTAGGGGCTTAGGCTTGCTTGACGATGCCTATTGGGATGCCTTTGCACTTTGCATGTTTGGTACCTTGTTCATGGTCTATTCTTTTGGGATCTGTCATCGGTCTCTGCTGGATATTGTTGTTCATTGTCGCTTGGGCAGAGATGTTGTACCTTTGATCCTGGGGGAGACTTTTCATGCTCTCGATAGGCTGGCTACCGGGAGACGGTATATGCACGGGGGCAGCCCGTTTCTTTTGACCCTGTGGCTGATGGAACGCCTGGGGGTTCTTCGGGAAACTTCTGACATGATCAAGCCTTGGACATTCGCCAGGAGAGGGGTTGCTGTAGATTTTGATGATCAGGGCTCATGGGAGCGTTGGATGGCTGGTCGCCGGACAGAAGATATCAGATGGTCAGTGCCTTGTTGGCGGGTGGAGACTCGGAGGGTACTTCAGGACGGATCTCCCGTAGTTATGCTTCCGGGGCTTTCTCAGTCCAGCTTCTACATTCCGGCTTTGGTTCTGAGACAGTTCGGCTTGGAGCAGGTTCCTTTGGAGGATTTTGATGATATAGCCACCAGGGTGGTGGCTTTTGCTTCTATGGATGATCCTTCGGTGTTTTCCTTTCTTTCCCGAGTATGGAGGTATGACGTCTTTCCTCCTCGGGTTATTCTCAGGCGTCCGAGACCTGTGTTCCTGACCACTTGGTACCTGGATTGGTACGAGAGGCATTTGGGGGAGACTCAGATGGCTATTTTGAGACGGCGTGAGGCCATTGTGGGTGCGGAGGACCTGACAGTTTCGGAGAGGAGGAGGGCCGAGGCGAGGGCCAACCCTCATGACAGGAGTGGGGATGTTGTGACCGACTATGAGGCTTACGTCAAGAGACAGGAGAGGAGGGCTCTTATGCTACCAGCTAGGCTACAGGAGATGAGAGATGACGCTAGGGCCACTAAGGCCCTGACGGAGGCTGGTTTGATAGATCCTGTTCCTATACCAGAGCTTGGTAGGAGGAAGACCGACATTTTTCATGTTCAGAAGAAGAAGACTCGAAGGGGGAAGAAGAGGGGAGATGCCAGCACGAGCGGCTTGGAGTGACCTTGAGGTTTCCGAGTATCCCTTTCTTGTCATAGCAGACACATTAGTTTGGTTATGTATCTTAGTTTCTTTTAGCAGGTTGCCAGTTGTAGGAATGAACCGGGCTTAGACTCATCAAAAAGCTTTTAACTTGTAATGAAAATGTGAATTGCTTTAGAGTTTTTCGAGACGCTTTCATGGTCTGATCAGTGTATTGATGTCAGAGTTTGACTTTTATTTGTGCTTTAGATCGAACCGTTTCCTGCTGCCTACGTTCCCTTCGGACAAAAGGGCTCAGGTCTCCGTAGTTCGACCTGGTCGATTTTGTTTTTTTTTTTGTTTTTTTTTTTTTGTTTTTTTGTTTTTTTTTTTTTTTTTTTGTTTTTTTTTTTTTTTTTTTTTTTTGTTTTTTTTTTTTTTTTTTTTTTTTTGGTGCAACCCTGTTTTTTACCTAGGCCGCCCTTTTCGGGTTTTCAACCTAGTTGGGTATTACTCTTTTGGCACTTTTTTTTTTGACTCAGTGTTTTACGCGTAGTATCTGCGCGCTTGTCACCATTCACTGGGTGTACAAAGGGGGAGGCGATAGGGGGCGATCAGGCTGAGCTGGAGATGATGATGCCTGAGGTGCCAATGTCCTGTGACGCTTGGTCTTTCTCGCGACGTCCTCTGGTGATAGGGGGCGATCAGGCTGAGCTGGAGCTCTGGATGGCCAGACTTTGCACGCATCACTTGCGATGGTGGGTTCCCCATTGGAAATTCTGAGACTTGCGGGACCGCTCGGGGAGGGTCTGCATTGATCGTCGAGTGTCGGGGTTGTCTCGAGACGTCTTTCTATATTCCATCATTGGTTCTGCGACAAGACGGGCCGGAGCAGATGCCACCGATCGATCTGAGTTATGCGCTACCTTTGAGGTGGGATCTCTGCGGATGGAAGATCCTTCGACGCTATTGCCGATCACCGGTGGTGGCAATACCCGTCCTTTCCCGCTGTGGTTCTCTTTCACCGGAGAGAGGGCATTGTTACGTCGACGCAAGATTCCGAACCGGTACGAAGAGTGTATAGGGGAGACACGAGATGGCTATCTTGTGGAGACGGAGTGAGCCGGTGGGTGCCGATCACCTGGATGCCTCGACCTTGAGGAGGACGAAGCAAGGGCTAACCCTGGGAATCGTACTGGCGATGCCATGGCTGATTATGTGGCAAGTGCTGATCGGGAGGCCAATCAAAGCACTGTGATGATGGCTCGAAGCGAGGCGGCTAGAGACAGAGCTAGAGAAAGGGCTACGTTAACAGCCACAGGCTTGACGGAGGCGTCGGGAAAAGTCCCTGAGCTGTAGAAGGCCTACCGGAATATTTCCCGCGAAGGTGAAGAACACTCGCCGGGGAAAAGGGAAGGGAAGAAGGATGAAGGACCTAGTACGGGAAACTAGGTTGACCTTGTCAGCCCGCAGTATCCACCCATTGTCATTGCGTACACATTAATTGATTAATGTTTTATTGTAGTTTTGCTAGCGTGTAGCGAGTCAAGAGTTGACCGTGCTTGAACTCATCAAAGAATGTTTTAACCGTTATGAATTTGTAGGTTAAATGAAAAGAGTTTTTCGAAACACAAGCAATTGATGCTTATTGTATTTTTTTTTAGACCGAACCAATGATGGCTGCCTACGTTTCCCTTTACAATTGGACTAAGGGGCTCAGTCACCGTAGTTCGACACTTTTAGGTGAATTTGAGAAAAACAAAGACAAAAGAAGTGCGACTGCTTTTTACCCGGATCATTAGCGGGAATGTATCCAAATGGGTATTACTCTTTTAGCACTTTAATTTACCGAGGGGGACGGTGTATGGGGAAGGTGAGTTGACTCGTGCTCTTCCTCAAACGAAGTATCTGTGAGCTTGCTTCCGTTCACGGGGTTAACGAAAGGGTTTCCATCCAAGTCTCGCTAGCTTCATGGCTCCTCCGAAGAAGATTCTTTGTACCACGAACGGTCCTATCCAGGTAGGCTCCCACTTTCCGAGGGGATTGGTCTGCGTAGGAGGCTTTTCCTTTAGCACCAAGTCGCCTTCTCTGATGTCTCGGATCTTGACTTTCTTGTAGAATGCTCGTGCCATTCTCGCTCCGATAGGCTCGAGTGTGTTCCATGGCTTTCAATCTGCGCTCGTCGAGTAGAGCAAGTTCGTCGTGACGGCTCAGTAGCCATTCGACTTCATTGATCCCGTTTTCCAAGAGGACTCGGAGGGATGGAATTTCCAATTCCACGGGAAACATTGCTTCCATTCCATAGGTAAGCGCGAACGGAGTCTCCCCGTGGCGGTTCTCGACCGATGCGTTCGGTATCCCTGCAGGGCTAGATGTAGCTTTCGGGCCGTCCCGACCTCGGTGGTCATCTTTCGATTATCATGGCGAGAGTTTTGTTGGTCGCCTCTACCGCACCATTGGTTTGTGGTCCGTAAGGAGAAGACTTGTGACGTGTGACTCGAGTTCGGTCGGCGGTTGGTCACAATCTCCTTCAAGTGAGTCCCATTGTCGGAGATGATCTCGTTGGGTACTCCGTATCGGCACATGATGTTCTCTCGGATGAACTCGGCCACCTTCTTAGAATTCAGCACCTTGTACGATCCGGCTTCTACCCATTTGGTGAAGTAGTCGATCGCGACTAAAATGAACTCGTGACCATTGCTCCCTGGTGGAGTGATCTTGCCGATGACGTCGATTCCCCATGTGGCGAAAGGCCATGGCATAGTAATGCAATAGAGTTCATGAGGAGGGATGTGATTGAGGTTGGAGAACCGTTGACATTTGTTGCAGCCTTCTGACGAACCGGATG
Organism: Adenophora triphylla var. japonica; assembly: GCA_022495995.1. Lineage (NCBI taxonomy): Eukaryota > Viridiplantae > Streptophyta > Magnoliopsida > Asterales > Campanulaceae > Adenophora > Adenophora triphylla. Next base: position 798,425 of record JAFEMH010000267.1, on the reverse strand, counting down.
CGCCTGTTTCCATTGATATCCAATAGTACCCCATACGGAGAATGATCTCGTGTCAATGCTCGGGCGTTCATGTGCGGACCGCAGTTCCGTTGTGAACTTCGTTCATTAGCTCGCTGGCTTTTTCTTTGTTTACACACCGAAGGAGTGGCCCTTGGTGGCGCTTCTTGTACAACATACCCCCCAGAATGACGAAATGGGATGCCAGGCGTTTTAATGCCATCATGTTTTTGGATTTGATCCCTTCTTTGTATTTTCCATCTTCATTTGTGAAGGAAGCTTCTCCACTTTGGAGGTACTGGTAGATTTGATTGTACTAGGGTTCGTCGATCGTTTCTTTTCTTTTTCGATCTCACAAAGAATAGGCGGGTGTTTCCCGTCCGCCTATTCTCGAGGGGTTTTACCGCTTTCCCATCGAGAATTTCGACAAGAGAGGCGAGGGTTGCTGGGCGTCGCGGCGGTTCCCTGCCTCGTCTCTTGGTAAATAGTGAAAAGAGATGTCCTTGAACCGAGCAATGAGCTCCTCCATGTACGCGTGGTACTTCGAAGGCCGAATCTACCGTATTCCATTTGTTGGATACTTGATTGATGATCAATGCCGAGTCTCCATATACATCCAGCTACGAGATGTTGCGCTCGAGGGCGGCTTCCAAACCTCGCCGCACGTGCTTCGTATTCTGCCGCATTGTTGGTTGCTTCGAAATTCGCCTTGATGGCTATGGGAGTATGCTCGCCCTTGGGATCGACAAGGAGCATTCCAATACCATTCCCCTTCTTGTTGGCTGCCCCATCGAAGAAGAGTTGCAGCGGTTTGCGCCGTCAAGTGAAAAGATTCCGTCGTCCGAAAATTGCGGATCGTGACCCTTAGGTTCATTGCTTGGGATGTCGGCCAGCCGATCCGCTATTACTCGCCCTTTGTTGATTTTCTCGACCATGTACTTGATGTCGAACTCACCAGGAAGAATGACCACTGCTAGCCGCATTGACAGGATGGCTTGTCAAAGAGATATCTGACGGGGTCCACTTTGGAGACCAGAGCACCGAATGCGACCGCAAGTAGTGTTTCAGCTTCCCGACTACCCATACCAAGGCGGTACAAGTTTTCTCACGATGCCGAGTAGCCGAGTTCACTTCCTTGAAGCTTTCCGGCCACGAAGTAGATTGCATGCTCAACCTTGGAATCTTTTTGCTCTTGTGCCGCATTACTCCAATTGACGTGTCTATTACCGTCGGATACAGGAGTAGTGGCTTGTCTTCATGTGGCGGGCACGTAATTGGGGGATTAACCAAGTAGGTCTTGATTTTCTCAAAAGCCGTTTGGCACTCTGAGTCCCATTTGATGTCGGCATTCTTTTTCATCGCTTTGAACATGGGCTCGCAGAGAGATGTCAACCGGTTGATGAAGCGATCGATGTACCGAAGCCTTCCCATGAAGCTTTTACTTCGTCAGTGGTTTGAGGCGGCTTCATGTCGATGATGGCCTTGATTTTCCCGGGATCGGCTTCGATACCTCTTTCGTAACCATGTACCCCAAGCACCTTGCCGCGCTTGACGCCGAAGGTGCACTTTTCCGGGTTTAGCCTCATGGAGTGCTTTTCGAGTCCGTTGAAGAACTTCCTCGATCCGTCATGTGCCGCATGTCCGATCCCTTGGAGTGGATGATCATGTCATCGACGTATACTTCGATTTCCTTGTGAATCATGTCATGGAAGAGGGCCATTGCAGCCTCGCCGGTAAGTAGCCCCGGCGTTCTTTAGACCGAACGGCATGACCGTGTAACAAGCATGTCCCCCATGGAGTGGTGAAGGCAGCCTTGGCACGATCCTCCTCGGACATCTTGATCTCGGTTGTATCCAGCAACCCGTCCACGAAGGACTTTACTTCGAAATTTGCCGTGGTGTCGACCAAAGCATGTCGATGTTAGGCAAGGGGAAATCATCTTTAGGGCTGGCCTTGTTGAGATCCCGGAAATCTACGCAAAGATCTCGACCTTTCCGTTGGCCTTGGTGACCGTCACGATGTTGGAGAGCCAAGTCGGGTACTCAATCACTCGATGAAACCAACTCTGAGCATTTTCTCAATTTCTTCTTTAACTTGCAAGGACCACTCGGCTTGATCTTGCGCAGCTTACGTTTCGATGTGCTTGGATTCGGGATCCGTGGGAATTTCGTGCTCCACGATCGAGGGATCGAGTCCCGGCATGTCCCGATATGACCAGCGAACACGTCAACATACTCCCTGAGGAGGTTTATCGTGGCTTCCTTTTCGCATCGGTGAAGAAACCGCCCACTTGTGTCTCTTTAGGCTCTTGCACCGACCCTGTGTTCACTTTCTTTGGTCATAACCTCTTCGGCAGCTTGGGCCCGGTTGCCCTCTTGGTCAACTACACGCTCGAGAACTTCTTTAATGTATTGTTCGTTTAATGTGTCTACTTCTTTATCAATTGAATTATTAACGTCTTTTAAGTTGTTTGTTAACTTATCGCTTGTTAAAGTGGCAATGAGAGGATACTCCGAAAGGTCGACTTTTCATTAAACAAGAACGGGAATACATGATTGGCTACAACATTATAGTCCTCCGGCGTAAGGCCGTTGGATGACTCGCAGGATCGGACTCGACAAGGACCGACTCGAGGGTTTGAGACGGGGTTTAGGGAGATGTGGGTGCGGGCCCGCCTTGTCTTCCACCCCGCCTCGGCTTGCCCTCGGTCCGGTGAAAGTTACCCAATTCTTCGTGGCATTGCTTTGGATGCTTGATGAGGGTGCGGGGATCGAGAGGCTTGGATTCGCCGTCCCAATCATGGCGATCATGCTATTGTCGGAGCCCCGCCGATCAAGTTGGGCAACTCCATGACTTCTTCAAACAGCACTCGTAGAGCCGGTCCACCGAGAGCGTCTTCTATGAATTCCCGGTTCCTTCGCTTTGGACTTACTATCTCGAATGTGGCCTCGGTGGCTGATCCGAACAATCTGTTTCCCATGGAGAGTACCTTGAGTTGCTCCTCCAAGTCTGGGATTCCCTTGAATGTGTACTCATGTTTGGTGTGGTGGCAGTTGGTCCAGGTAGAGCTGTGATGTCGAGGAACGCTCCCCTTATCGGATTAGCTTTGAGTCCTCTGAAATGCTTGAGGTCCCGTGCTAGCTGTTCCATTCTTCCTGTAGTCTCTGTACTGACTATCCCTGCTTCTTTCTCATCTTCATCAGTTCCACTGTCGGTCCCCTCAGTTCTGCTGTCGGTTCCCTTGTCGGTCCCCTCAGTTCTGCTGCTGGTTCCCTTGTCGGTCCCCTCAGTTCTGCTGTCGGTTCCCTTGGTGAAGTAATGAGCGAGGTCAAAGCTGTAAGGTCGGAGATTGATTGTTTCTGTAAATGAAGTCTGTAGACTGTGGAATTTCCCTGAGTAGTTGCTCGAGACGAATTTCCATCCTCCTCCTGTTTTTAAATAGACCTTCCTCCCTGAGTTGGCCTTTCAATTTGAGTGCGGAGATGATCCGTTCCCATCCTCCCAGGACCCTTGGGAGTCCGGTTTTGTTGACTTCATGCCCGGCTTGGAAGAGAATGGTTTCATCGTCTTCGTCGTCGCTTTCACAGAGAACTTGCTTTCCTCGGGAAGGTAAGCGCTGGGATTCGTTCCGCCGTGCCGTTCCATCTCCTAGGTCATCGGGACCGTTGACCACCCTTGGTTGGCAAAGGGGGTTGGATGAGAACAGACGGTAGTCCGGGAAGTTGCCATGGGCAAAACTCCTGAGGTCGAACTGGTCTAGAGTGGCCTCTAGCTTTCGTGTCGAAGCCGCTGTGTGACACTTTAAGGGCTTGGTCCCTGTAGGTCTTTCGAGCTTGGTCTTCGTCCCAAAGACGACTTTCTTGAGCGGCTAGTTCCATGAGGGCTTTACTTGCGAGAGCTAAGCAGTCTCCGTAGGTGCGCACCGTCTGGCTAGTGTCCAGAACCGTGATTACGTTCAAATCGCCGAATGGCGGGAACACTTGGATTATGTTGACGAAGGAAGTCGGACTGGGACATTCCATGCGGCCTTCCTTGATCTCGGTTACCAAGAAGTTTGCCCATATCGTTGATTGACCCCACGGGGTATTGAATTCCGCAATGTTGACGGTCTCGTGATCTTGCTTGATCGCCAAGTCTATCGAAGCTAGCGGTTGGCGCGGTGATGTTCGAATCCGGGCCGTGTACTGGGAGTAGAATCGAACCGGAGCATGTTGATGCCGAGGTGGTCATTTCCTATGTCGGAAGCCGACTCGCCTTGCGGGGAAGGCTTTCACGTATGTTTTCGGGGTGGCTTCGAAGCGTTCCCGAGGTTGATCTGACTTGTAGCAGGGTGAGGAGCTTGGTCTCCTTCGCTGTTGCCCTTGGCCTTGGCGGCGCTTGAGGGTATAAGCTTGACTGACGGCACGGGCCGGTTGCCACTGGGGCTGGTACTCGGAAGTAGTGATGAGCTCTGAGCTCGCTTGGCCAGGGCCTCGTTTACCATGAGCAGGCAGTCATCGAGGGTGACTTTGGTATTGCAGAATCTGACGATAAGGACCGGATCCTTGGTATCATCGGGATATCTGGAATAGATGATGTTGACGAAGTCGTCGTCAGTCACTTGATCAGAGGGATTCTTCGTCGTGTCAACCAGTAACTTCCAATTGTTGGATAGCTGTCTGTACTGGACGTTGAGCTTGACAATTTCCATGGTATTGGAACCTTGGTCGTAGGTGACCTGATCGGAAGGAGTTCCGTCCTCAAAACTGAGCATGTGAATGCAGAGGTCTGCCTGCGGGTCTGCCGCGTCCTCGACTCCGGAGAGTCCAGATTCATCATCATCTGATCGCTCAATCCAAACGTAGGGACGTATTGTGTCCGGTTGCGTTGTTGGAGCAGCTAGGAAAACATCGTGCTCTTCATTGGAGAAGAGGGGTGCAGCGGGTAGTTCCTCGTGGAGGACATCCCATACGACTTCCATGCATTCATCACGAGAATGGCGGTGCTTGTTGACCTTTATCACAAAGATTTCTTCACTGGGCGGGGCAGAGTTGGTTTGGAGAATGCCGACGAATCTCCGATTGGAGATCGGGGGTTTATGTGCCCGCATCATGGCGATATTCGGCGTTTCCTTCCACCCGCCTCCAAATGTTGGAAACGACAGCTTGAACTTGATGTATCGGATCGGCTGTGGTCCGCCCGCTCGAGTACGTTTACATAGTTAGCATCTCCTGGACTCGAGGGATTCTGATGAGATTTGCCCCGTAGTCCTCGTTGATTCGAAGGAGGTAACCCCGTGCACGAGTGCGGACACGTCACATCGTCTCGGCTTCGTTTCCTATGAGGAAACTATCCCCTCGGATGACTTCGAGATCTCCCGCCGGTTAATGAACTTAACACACCGATGGAGAGTGGAAGCTATGGCTTTCATGTGGTGTAGCCAAGGGCGTCCCAAAAGAGCCGTGAACTCGGATGGAATGTCCATCACGTGGAATTTTGGCCGGCACCATTTGGATTTCGAACCGTAGTTCCAGAGTCACCGTCCCCGTGGATGGGACGAGACGAGTTGTCGTAGGCCTTGATAGTCCGAGCCGACGGAATCGATGGCTTTCATTGATGCGGAGAGCTCGCATCATGCCGAGAGGAAGAACATTAACGGCTGACCCGTTATCTACCAATACTCCGGGAGTGATATGGTGTTGAGTTTGAGAGTGATGTACAGAGCTTCGTTGTGCCCCGAGGCATCTCTCGGTAGGTCTTCATCACGTAACGTGATCATACCGCCATACGACGGGAGTCGTAGATCTCGTCTCTATCCGTAGAAGGAGAGTCATCCACCATCCGTTTCTGTCTTCCTCTTGCGAGGTAAAGCCTTCTGGAACCTCGGGATTGTGTTGAGGCCGCTTGTGGCGGTTGCCGCCCTTGGTTAGCACATTGATCGAGTGCGATTGCCAAGCCGACCTTAATCTTCCTTTACCGGTTCGAGCTCTAAGCCGGACAAATTGAATCTTGGGCGATCCGCTGAGGATTAGGCTCGACCGGCGCAAGATTACCAAGATCCGAGGTATTCCGGTGTCCTGTGGTCTCGACTCGGGTTTCGGGACTTTTCGGCTTTCCCACCCCCGTCTCGCTCTAAAGCCGCATGGCCTCGGAGGTAAAGAGGACCGGGCCGGAGTACAAGACGTAGTAGTCGAACCTCCCGAAGGTTCTCCGAGTGTACCTACACCGGTGTCCCCAGCCTTCGTATCTTTCTCTCGATTGCCGTTGAGAGGATTTCTTCTTTTGTTTTCTCGGAGGATTGCTCGGACAGTTTCTCGGGACTCGTACTCCCGGGCAAAGGGCGGAGCGCCGCAAACATCGTAGCCGATGTGGACATTAGAGGAGGATCCACTGAAAGAGGCGGAGAAACCGGTTCGTGGCACTCTTCTTGGGCACCCACTCAATGGAATTCACGTCGTTATTGTTCGGAAAGGGTTCCCGATCGTATTGGGCCCACGAGGGCGCTCTAACTTGCCTTCTTCTATCAAGTTCGGATTTCGTATCGTAACCCCAAACAGCTTGTCGTGGTATGGCCGTGATACCGATGGAAGGCGCAAAGATTTGCTCTTGTCCGTATTGGCTACGGGAATTTTGGGTTTGTAATTGGCAACGGGCTTAAGGAGACCCTCCTTGATTAACCCTTCCAAAGATCTTGCTCAGGGCATGTCCAACTTGTCGAAGTGTACGGCAGTCGCTTCGAGTAGAATTGTTGCTTTGCGGACCGGGTTTCGTTGCCCGACCGTTGTCCCCGATGGACGTAGTTGACAGACGTATCTTTCCTTGCCGGGGGCCGTGCGGGATTGAATGCAACCGCTGAGCGGTATTCGTATGGCCGTGCAAGAGCCAACTTTTCCTTGAGATCCTTCTCGAACCGTGAGCCGGCATTGACCATGGCCCGGAGATCCGGGAAGAAATTGTGATCGATGAGAGTTCGATGGACGGTCTTAAGCGGGACTTGAAGATCCGCATCTGTTCGTCTTTGGAGAGTGGCTCCATGATCTCTGAGAGTTTCAGCCTCCATCTCTTGTAGAATTCCCCAACACTTTCATCCGCTTTCGCTCGGTGGTGATTAAGTCCTCACGACTTGTTTCCCACTCTAAGTTAGATCTGTACTGCCCCAGAAGATGTTACTAATCTGCTCCTGTGTGCGGCGATCCGCAGCTTGACCCTCGAAACCATCGTAACGCCGAACTTTTAAGCGTATGCCGGAAGTGGTCGGCCATTTGCCGGAGGGTTGCTCCTTTTGCTCTCATGCCGAGAACGTAGGTATCGACGTGAAGTTTGAGGACATTCGGTTCCGTCGAATCGGTCCATCTCCCATTCGAACTTGGCGAGGAGAGGCGTGACCATTCCTGATCTCGTGGATTTGAGCATTTCTGCTTTGAGCCGCTCATGGTGGCTTCTCGTGTCTTTCATTTGCTCGACCATCCGGGCTAAGGTTGGGTCCAGTGGTGGACTGAGGCTCGGCGCACGGTGCTACCACGTGAGCGGTAGTGATTGGAGGTGGAAGGCTTGGTATATGAGAATATACGGGGCCTTTTCTCGAACCGTATCGGGGTTTGTCCCCGGTGTTTAGGGATTCGTGTATAGGCAACGGGACGAACCCGGAGGGTATTGATGGAATATTGGCATCCTTAGATGATCCAATGCGCTGGTGATATTGAGTGATAGGAGTAGCACCGGGCCGACCAAAATGGCAGTGGTTGCCACGAGAGGTGGCAACATGGAGCCTAGGTACTGTTTCCTTGGTTGGAAGGCTTCCCGTAAGTTGGCGGGGGAGGAACCCGATTGAAGGTTTGGTGAATCGGTTTCGGGAATCGTCATCCTCGACCAGACAAAAGTACCGTCTCGACCGGGGATAGCCGCTATACCACGCTCATTCGTAAGCCGTACCACGAAATTCTCGCCGATCTTCTTCGCCTCTTGTGAACCTCACAAGCCCGGATGGCTTCTTCCAATGTCATATCTCGTTACCGGTGGCGGGGTCCTTCCCCGTCACGATTTCTCGGTGAGCTAGACATGTCGGAAATTCTGGCTAAGGGAACCGAGGGAACCGAAGAACCGCTCGACGCCGCCGTTACTACGGTGATCCCGGCAAGGCGCCGACCCGAAAATCTGAACCACTTTTGCTCATTGCGGGGAACGAAAGGAAGGGTTTAGGCTTCGGAAAAGGGTATTTGGCTCAAGGTTTTCGGGCTTGTGCAATGTGCGCTACCGATTAATGTTTACTTAAAGCGCATTTTCTCGTAGTCCTAATCGGTTGGAAAAGAGCGGGTCTTCTTTTTCGCAACTAATCCTAGAGCTCTAATCGAAGGATCTCGTCACTACGCTTATAAGCCCCTCGTTTCCATTGTAGATCATCTTTCTCAGACGGACTATCCCGAGCGAGGTCCGATAAGGCAAGCGAGTTCCACCGAGAAAGGGAAAAGTGAACTTAAGGTTAGCTGATCACGCAAACTTTCAACGTGTGTGACGTACGGGCCACAGTCGAAGTCAACGTCCTTAAGTTAAGGTGGGGATCGTGCCAAAATTTGGGCATGACCTCTCCTGACTCGCTTGTGCGAGAGACCTTAGCTTTTTAGCGTTGGCCAAGTTGTGGCCGGCACGATACATACGGCGAGGTTTGGTGACACGGCGTCACATTGAACCTTCGGGTATATTTTTCGGCAGAGCTCGCGTCAAAGTCAAGGCCGAAAAGCTCAAGACTTCGGGTCGGGAATGACCTTTGGTCTCAAACTCTCGAGCTTGACTCGGAGCGGGGGCCCGGCGTGAAAAACATACACTTAGGCTTTATGACACGAGCTAAGCCAAAAACCAACCGGGGTCTTGGACAAAGTGTGACACAAAGAGTGCATGGCTTACATGGGTGAGGATGGGATGTTTGGGACGACCCCGTGCGCCCGAAAGGTGTACCGCGCACCAATCGGAGTGCAACCGATAAGGCCATCCCGGGTTAGGGGTTGTAGTGTGCTGTACCGAGGCGCAAGTGCACGTGAAGTGCGGTGTTCCGAGGCAAAGAAGTGCGCGTAGTGTGCGGTCACTAAAATTCTTTTTCTGAGTAAAACAGAGAGATTTTTTCAGAATGTGTCTTAAAGAATTTATGATGCACAGTTCAAAAGACAGCAAGAAAATCAAACATGAATGGGGATGCACAAACAAGGTAAGATTTTTGAAAAGTTGACAATGTAATGCCTTTGAAACAAAAACCGTTCGAGGTTTAAAGTAACACACACACACGAAAACGAGGAAGGGTAAACGAAAGTTTGACCCACGGAAGGCTTTTTAGAAAACATCGGCAGTTTTGAAAAAGTATCTTGTCCCCAAATGAGTCGCCAACTGAAATTACCCGGGATTTCGCGCGGGCGCGAAACGCGGTTGTCTTTCGCGGAGGGGTTGGTGTCTGAGACCTCGCTTCATGGGAAGTAAAAATGAGGAGTCGCCACGCGGTTTTTGTATTTTGAGCCCAAACGTTGAGAAACGGCTTTAGAAAATGGTGTCGTTTTTATTGGTAGCAAAAACTTAGGAAAAGGCTTTGAAAACGGGGATCATTTTTATTGGCAGCAAAAACGAGTAAAAAGCTTTTTGTACCAGAGATTGTTAGGTTCGGAGGTCAAGTTACGTTTCGGGTAGAGTATTACGAGATCGCCCGAAATGCCTCGCATGACGAGTCTTTCTACCTTTCTCGAAATCGTGTGTGTGTGTGTGTGTTTTGAAATGGGGGCTTGAATGACAAGCTTAATCTTGGTTTGAATGACAAACGTTGATTAGGTGACTTTTGAAAAGACGAGCGTTTGAATGACAAACGTCGGTTTTGAGTTTGAAATGAGCGTTTGCGTGGCAAACGTCGGTTTTGAGTTTGAAATGAGCGTTTGCGTGGCAAACGTCGATTTTGAGTTGAAATGAGCATTTGCGTGGCAAACGTCGATTTTGAGTTTGAAAGGGAGTTCGGAGGTCGAACTCCGGTTTTTTGAACCGGACGAGTCATTGTTAACGATTTTTACGGGAAAAAACGTATTAAATGATTTTAAGTGTCAAATGGCGGCTTTTAGTTTGAAGATGAGCGTTTGGAGGCCAAACGTCATTTCGCGCGTTTTGAAAGAGAGTTCGACGGACGAACTCCGGTTTTGAACCGGGCATTACATTGTTAACGATTTTTACGGGAAAAATGCGTTTTAAATGATATGCGATCAACGAATCGGGTTGCGACTCGGACTTTGAAAAGTAAATACTATCACGATCCAAACGGATCGGACTTTGTAAATGACAGTATTTAAAGTGCGGTATCAACGGAATCAAACGATCCGGATTCGTAAATGACGATCAATGAGGCCAAACGGCTCGGATTTGTAAATGACAGTCAACGAGGCCAAACGGCTCGGATTTGTAAATGACAGAAATTAAAATGACGATCGACGGATCGATCGATCCGGAATTGGTAAATGACAATAAAAGTAAACAGGCAGGGTCGGAACGCCGTTTTAACCCGTGATTACTTCTCTTACGGAAAGAGAAGAGGATCGAGGGGCTAAAACGTATCGGATCCCGTTAGACGGAGGCGTCTACATTTCGATAACGACGTTCGAAACGGTTGTAGCGACTGGCGCGTAAACCGAGACGGAACGAGAGATTTAGAGAGAGGGAGTTATACCTATGGCTAGGGTTGACTCCTTTGGCTCGGGAGGTGTGTACGGGACACGGAAAGTGATTCGAAAGGTTGTTTCGAAGTAGTAAGGTGCGTATTTGATCGAAATACGAAGGTTTCACGCGAATCGAGACGAAACGGGAGCTCGGAAGGGGTGAAAACTGCTTAGGCCGTGGGGGTGGTGATTTTTTGGAGTGATTTTGGTCCTCTTTTTGGCTTTGACAGCCATTTCTATTTATAGGTGAAAAATGCAGTAGGAGTCCGGACGGACTTGGACTGAATCCAGGGGGTTTTTGGGTATTTTGGAAATCTGGGGACTTGGCAATTTCGGGAAAAGTGCACAGGAGTCGTGGGACTAGGCTTGCAAATCAGGGGTATTTTGGTCTTTTAGCCTTGATTTGTGATTGAAGGGTGACTAGAGGGAGGTGGCATGGCTGCCACGTGCCCTCTGAGTCACCAGCCTTATGGGAATTCGTTCCCCGGTCCCGGTTTTGTCCGTTTTTTAAAATAACAGTCCGGAAAATGTCCGAAACGCCCCCGGAAAGTGCCGGAAAATGCGTTTTTCAGGAAAAGCCATACTTTTACGTGAGATGACACGTGTTAAGTACGGTTCGACGTCGGGATGCGCAGGCGATCCGGACGTCTCGTTGGCACAGCAACGGAGAGTTTAACGAGTTCCGGTTAACCTGGAGCAGGCCAGTTAACGGATTTCGGTTAACTTTCTAACGGATTTGGACGATCCGGATTTGGGTACTTACACCTCCCCATTTTGATCTCTTCCCTCTCTCTCCAAGATCTCTCTCTCTCTCTAAGCAATCTCCGGCAACAACGAAGATCTTCGTCTCTCCCTCCTGCGACCTTATCCGTCTCTCTCTTGCTATCTCACTACCAGATTTTCTCTATAGTCGTTTCCCTCTGGCTGTCCAAACCACAACTGCCCTAGTAATAAATATGTACAGATCTGCCGCCCAAGGTTAGATCTCTGTCCGGCATCTCCCTCTGATTCTGACAGCCCCCTCCCCACTCACCGACGGCGCATCCACCCTTTGTCACACAGATCTGTCCAAAGCTCAAACCTCTTTGTGCCGTGTCGGTTCACCTCTGCATCTCCGACGGGGCAACAACGCTCTCTGGTACCTTCACTTAAGATGCTGCATAGTTATCCCTCCCTCAGATCTGACGACCTCTCTCTTGTTAAAGTCGCTATGAGCAATACCACGTTGAAGGCCTAGACTGCTGAGTGGCTATGAGCAATACCAGGTAGTCTATGCATGGTTTTGTTGAAGAATGCTCCAATAATTACGGCTTTAACTTTCATTGTTGCTCAGGGATGGTAATTTATGCCTTGTTCATAGCCATGCAAGCACTGCATTATCTACCTCCATAAAAGTTACTCTCTGTCCCATAGGATTTGGGAGCAAAATAGAGTAGTTAGAGAAAAACTATACAGTTGCTTCTCTCATATTCGCTTAGAGCATAGATCTCGAAATGAATGTTCAAATTTGGGAGGTGATTTTTCACTTTTGTTTGTATTTTCTGTATATGTGTGTGTTGGTTCGCAATAATCTTTAGCCGTGAGTCTCTGCTTTCTTTCTATTGCAACTTTGGTTGGTGTCCATAAGTCAATTATAAGAGAAAAAGTAGTATTATAATTAACTTATAAGAGTTGTAAATGTGTAAATTATGAGAGTAATTCGTTGTTATTATTGAAATTTTTTATTTTTTTGGTTGAAAAATTTGTCTTATAAGTCTATTATAAGAGATAAAGTAGTCTTATAATTAACTTATAAGAGTTGTAAATGTGTAAATTATGAGAGTAATTCGTTATTATTATTGAAATTTTTGATTTTTTTGATTGAAAAATTTGTCTTATAAGTCAATTATAAGAGACAAAGTACTCTTATAATTAAATTATAAGAGACAAAGTACTCTTATAATTAAATTATAAGAGTTGTAAATGTGTAAATTATGAGAGTAATTCGTTGTTATTATTGAAATTTTTGATTTTTTTTGTTGAAAAATTTGTCTTATAAGTTAATTATAAGAGACAAAGTAGTCTTATAATTAACTTATAAGAGTTCTAAATGTGTAAATTATGAGAGTAATTCGTTGTTATTATTTAAATTTTTAATTTTTTTTGTTGAAAAATTTGTCTTATAAAGTAGTCTTATAATTAACTTATAAGAGTTGTAAATGTGTAAATTATGAGAGTAATTCGTTGTTATTATTGAAATTTTTGATTTTTTTTGTTGAAAAGTTTGTCTTATAAGTCAATTATAAGAGACAAAGTAGTCTTATAATTAACTTATAAGAGTTGTAAATGTGTAAATTATGAGAGTAATTTGTTGTTATTATTGAATTTTTTGATTTTTTTTTTGAAAAATTTGTGTTATAAGTAAATTATAAGAGACAAAGTAGTCTTTTAATTCACTTATAAGGGTTGTAAATGTGTAAATTATAAGAGTAATTCGTTGTTATTATTGAATTTTTTGATTTTTTTTTTTGGTTGAAAAATTTGTCTTATAAATCAATTATAAGAGACAAAGTAGTCTTATAATGTGAAAAATATAAAACAAAATGGAAGTGTTTTTGGAAATGCTAAAGACTGTTGTGATGATCTGAAAAATTCAGTGATTAATTTGTAATTTTTGAAACTGAAGTGACTAGACTGAAACTATTTTGAGTCCAATGACTGATTTGAAATGTCAGAAAGTCAAGTGACCAATATATAGTTTTAAACATTTCAGTGACTAAAATGTAGTTTTCAGTTTTGAAATTGGGTTCAGTCCCTGATGAATGACGCGTCACGCATACAAAATAATAAAAGTATTTTCGTCTTTTAACAGTGAGGGGTGTATGAGGAATTAGTAAAAAGTCATTTCTTAAAATGAGATTGAATCTCCCTAAAGGGGCTCTAGGGTCCGTTGGCCTATTAATTCCTATCAAACATCAATTTAAAATACACAGATATTATTAATCGATTCAAGCCGCTAGTATCGACAATCAATCGGACCTTAATAAATTGTTATATTAACTATTATTAATGTATTCTATAAAAAATTACAATAACAATTTTCAAATTTTTGTAGTAACAATTTTCAATTTTTTATTAGAGGAATAAGTTCAAAATCAAAAATTAAGTTTGTAAAATGCATCTTATTTCCCCACACTATTAATTAGTACTCTCTTTATCCCTTTTCAGTTTTCAATGAATGTCATTTTTTTAAAATTAAAATTAATTACTCCCTCTGTCCCATCTCAAGGTTCCACCTTGAGATTTACATGCTTTTTAAGAAAAAAAATTTAAAGTGGGTAGAAAATTTGAGGAGAGAGAATATAAAAGTTAAATGTGTGGTAGAGAATATGAGAGAGAATGTAAAAATTAAAAATATTTAATAGGAGAGAGAATGAGTGAGAGAAATAGTAAGTTAATGATTGATTTTTTTTGTAAATATATTAACTTTATAAGGGTATAATGAATGATTTTTTTTGTAAATATATGGAGATGAAAAAGGTATAAATATATGAAAAAATTTTCATTTAAGGAAGAAAACTTTGAAGTGGGACGACCCAAAAGAAAAATTTAGAACCTTGAGGTGGGACTAAGAGAGTATTTTTATTTTTATTTTTCAGGAGGATTTCGTCATTATTTTTCTTGTCAGTTTCATTTGGAATCTTCCCGAAAAAATAAATAAAATAAAAATAAGAATAATTTCATTTTGTTTAATGATAATCCCCTTTCATATCTACTACCATCTTCATTACCATTCGCCATGTCCAAGAACTAGATTCCTTCTGATCCTCTCTTCCCCCAATTCCCTTTTCTAATTTCAACGTTTGATTCTTTACTGAATCATCAAATCAAATTAAATCACATTCAACAGTCAGATTTAATGATCATGTAGTTTCTACAAAAATCATTAAATTAAAAAACCTAATTCCGATTCGAATCAGTAATGAAATTTGGGAAAGAATTTGGATTACATTTGGAAGAAACCCTACCTGAATGGAGGGACAAATACTTGTGTTACAAACCCCTCAAGAAGCTCCTCAAGCATATCCCCACCGCTGCTGTTGCAGTTGATCCTCCTCCTATGCCGTTGGCCGATCTTCAGGACTGGTTCGTTAGGATTCTTAGCGAAGAGCTTGAAAAGTTCAACGATTTCTACGTTGACAAGGAGGAAGAATTCGTCATCCGATTCCAGGTCTCATTAAACTCAATCCCTCTTTAAAAGTTGTTTTCCATTTCCAGTTTTATACTGTCTGTATACATGTATTTTTATGCTTTGTGCTCTTTGTAATTATAATTGGCAATTGGGATTTAACCTGATTGATTGGTGTGGCATGGAAGTATGGAACAATAACCATACGTTTTTTTGGAATTTGATTTAGAATTAGAAGAACAAAATGAATTCAGAACGAAATTACTCTTCAAATATCAATTCAACAACTTGGGATTGAGTTGTCAAACATAGCGAATGGTGGAATTTGAGTTGGTGATAGTACTACCTTAGTGTAAGGCTACAAGGGAAAAATGTGTGATTAAGCTGGCATTAATGTATAGTTCGTGTCTTTACCTGGAGTGTAGAAAGTGACAATTTTTCCTTGTTGCGGGCTTACTTCTCTTTGACTTGCAAAGGTGCAAGGAACTAGTTAAATCCGAAATATGTGAAGAGGAAATTCTTATTTCACTTCTTGAAGAATTATGAAAGAGATACAACCTATAAATATACACCATAATCCTACTTTGACTAGGATTCTATTATGACTACATATTCTACTTTCCTACTTAGAAAAGAAGACTTCCTAACATACAACACATACATAAGGAAACAATATTTACAAGGAAAAGGAAAAGATATTGACAAGATATGTCAATATCTCTACACCCCCCTCAAGTTGGAGCGTGTAGGTCACAAACGCCCAACTTGCCAAGTAGAATGGAAAACTGTTTACTACTCAATGCCTTGGTAAGAACGTCAGCTAATTGTTCGGATGTGTGAATATACCGAGTTGTGAGGACACCTGTGCGAACAGCATCACGAACAAGATGACAGTCAACTTCGATATGCTTCGTACGTTCGTGATGAACTGGATTCTGAGCCATATGTATAGCAGATTGACTATCACAAAGAAGAGGCACCGGAGAGTCATGTCTAATTTCAAAGGATCGAAGAAGGCCAAGTAACCATTTGAGCTCACATGTCGCATTAGCCATAGAACGATATTCTGCCTCTCTTTGAAGGCAGAGATCGTACCTTGCTTCTTCGTTTTCCAAGAGATTGGTGAATCACCGAGGAAAATGAAATAGGCAGTGAGTGAACGTCGCGTGATGGGACAACTAGCCCAATCAGAATCACAATAAGCTCGCATTTGTAAGGCGGAGGATGCTTTCAAGAGAACGCCTTGTCCAGGACGGGCTTTTAAATAACGAATCACACGCAACGTAGCAGTCCAACGAGCAATCTTGGGTTTGGTCATAAATTGTGCAAGAACATGCACACTATAAGACAATTCCGGGCGTGTAATGGTGAGATAAATAAGTCTACCTACAAGGCGCCGAAAAGGTTCAGGATCACGCAAGTCATCGTCTTCAGTCAAAGCCAGACGATGATTCTGTTCAATGGGTGTAAGGGCCGGACGTGCGCCAAGAAGTCCTGCCTCGGAAAGAATGTCAAGGGCATACTTTCGTTGAGAAAGAAAGATGCCATCCGGGTGTTTTGCAACTTCAAGACCCAAGAAATACTTGAGACGGCCAAGATCTTTCATATGAAAGCAACGACTGAGATAGGCTTTAAAACGACGAATTGCAGTCGAATCATTGCCTCCAATAAACAAGTCATCAACATACACAAGCACATGAATTTCAGAAGTGGAAGTCTGAAGAGAGAAGAGAGAATAATTCGAGCATGATTGAGTAAACCCGTACTCTGTTAGCGCCACGGAAAGCTTTGCAAACCAACACCGGGGAGCTTGTCTTAAGCCATATATTGATTTCTTTAGTTTGCAAACTTTGCCAGAAGATGAAGCTGGATGTCCCATTGGTACCTTCATATAGACGTGTCCAAGGTTAAGCGTTAACCGGCTAACCGTAAGGTTAATAACCGGATTTTAACCGCCTAAACCGTTAACCGTCTAACCGCCTTAACCGCCTAACCGATAACCGTGTAACCGAGGTTAACAAAGGTTAAGAAATTTTTACTCCGGTTAACCGCCGGTTAATTAACCGGTTAATTAACCGGCGGTTAACCGGCGGTTAACCGTATATCCGTTGGAAATTTGAAAAATATAGCCGTTAAAACACAACTTTTTATTCAAAAAAAATATTTCAAAGTTATATTTTAATATTAAATTTAATTAAAAATGCGAAATTCTGTAAAAAGTTAAGTTTTTCTTTATATACTTCCGTTTCTTTTAAATCCGTTAAGTTTTCATTTCTTTAAAAATTCATACCTATTTTTCTATAACTTTTGCAAAAAATATTAGTCTTAAAAACTATTTAAAATAGTTTTATTTATCCAAAAAAAAAAAATATACGGTTACATATTTAACGAAGCTGTTAAATATTTAGCATTTTTCAAAAAAATGTTAAAAACTTAACTTTTTATTCAAAAACTATTAAAAAGTTATTTTCTTTTTAACTTTAGATAAAAATCGACATTCTTGAAAAAATAAAAAAATAAAAATAATTAACCGTTTATTAACCGGGTTAACCGGGTTAACCGGATTAACCGTTAACCGGTTAACCGTAACCGTGACTTAACGGTTAACGGTTAAGTCCGGTTAATGATTTTAACCTTCGTTAACCGCCGGTTATTAACCGGTTAACCGCGGTTAATTAACCGTGGTCACGTCTACCTTCATATACACCTCCTCACTTAAATCCCCATGTAGAAAGGCATTGTGGACGTCCATTTGATGAAGCTCCCACCCTCGAACTGCAGCAATAGAGAGGAAAACACGGACGGTAACCATCTTTATTGTGGGCGCAAAAGTCTCCTTGAAGTCCACTCCTTCAACCTGACGGTTTTCCAAGATCACCAACCGGGCCTTGTATCGTTCAACTGACCCATCTGCGTTGTATTTAATCTTGTAAACCCATTTGTTGCCAATCACTTTCTTGTCAACAGGAGCATCCACCAATTCCCATGTACCATTCTGATCAAGAGCATCGAGCTCATTATGCATAGCCTCACGCCATTTAGGAGATTTGACCGCTTCACCAAAATGCTTCGGCTCAATACCTGAGTCAATGGCAGCCAAGAAACAACGATGTGCCATAGAGAAGTTAGTGCAACTAACAGAGTGTGATAATGGATAACGAGTACCTGAAGATTTCTTTTGGACAGGCGAGCTAGACGGGGAGGGGACTCGTGCGGTGTTTGCTTTGCCCAACTCATATTCAGATGAAGGATACTTTGAGGAGGGAACTTTGGCTCTCTGACCTCGACCCAAAATCTACGGGTGCGGCTTGTTCGGTTACACTTGATGGATCGAAGCGTTCGAGTCTACGATCGGGAGAATCAGAATCGGATGTGCGCAGCACTTGTGCAGCGGGTTGTTTAAACAACTGTTCAGGCAACTGTTCAAGCTGTTCAGGTTGTTCACACAACTGGTCAGACAACTGAATGCCCTCATGAACATTGTCTTTTTCATGGACAATTTTCATCTATAGACTTACAAAGAAAGATGTCCGAATCTGTATAGGCTTTTTCTGGATCAGTCCAATCCCTAGCAAAGGGGAACTCCTTTTCCACAAAGACAACATCTCTTGAAATGAGCATTTTATGCTCATCAAGATCATACACTAGCCAACCTTTCTTCCCAAAGGGATACCCCAAGAAAACACATCGTCTGCTTCGACTAGCAAATTTATCATTATCCCTTCGAGAGTAATGAACATAACATAGAGAACCAAAGACCTTAATGTGTTTGTAAGAAGGGGATTTTCCAAAAAGAATTTCATAGGGGGTTTTTCCGTTCAATAATTTCGAAGGGGTACGATTAATGAGGTGTCCTGCCGCCAATACACATTCCCCCCAAAATTTCACCGGTAATTTTGCTTGAAACATTAAAGCTCGGGACACATTCAAAATATGTCTATGTTTTCTTTCCACCCTTCCATTTTGTTGGGACGTACGAATGCAAGTGGTGTGATGCTCAATGCCATTTTCAAGAAAATATTTTTCTAAACAAGTAAATTCCGTCCCATTGTCACTCCTAATTTTCTTGACACGTTTATTAAATTGCCTTTCGACCATGACAAGAAAATTTTTCAAGATTTGAGAAACATCACTTTTGGACTTAACTAAGTAAACCCACACGGCACGGGAACAATCGTCCACAATGGTCTAAAATAAACGGCTCTACACATTGCAGGCTTTCGATAATCACCCCAAATATCACAATGAATTAAATCAAAAATTTCAATAGAGTTACTATCACTAAGCGAAAACTTGTCCCTACTTTGTTTGGCTTGACAACAAATTCCGCAAACGTCCTTATCAATACTACTACGACTAATAAAAGGTAATAAACCGACCACTTTACTTGATGGATGTCCAAGTCGTTGATGCCACAACTGATAACTTCCGGATTCTCTGATGTTGCAAGCTTGCGTCCCTGTTGATCCCCGCAAGTAATACAACCCCTCGTCTTGTACACCCGTTCCAATCAAAATCTTCGTGGCTCGGTCCTGTACAACACGCAATTTGTTAAAAAAATGCACTATATGATTGGAATCATTAAGCAATTGAGAGACAGATAAAAGATTGCAGTTGAACGTGGGGGCATATAAAACGTTTTTCAAACGTAGATGTGATCCGATGACAACATCTCCTTCTTTCGTGGCAATCATATATCTTCCATTGGGCAATCCTATGTAGTTAGCCTCAATCTGTCGTACGTTTTCCAACAGAGCAATATTACCTGTTATATGTCGATTAGCTCCACTATCGACTAGCCAAGATTCATTATTTATCTTACCATTCATTCTCCCAGTTGTGTGGTCAGTTGTGCGATCAGCTGTCTGCACATGTGTTTGCATATACTCCTTGAGGTGAGTCCATTGTTCAAACGTGAACCCCAGCAAGCCAGCCCGATCTTCATCTGTTATCCCAGCAGCTCCCTCACCGATAGTATGCACCGTGTTGACTCGTGGATTGAATCTTCCCGTGGCCGAAGTATTTCCGCCTCTTCCCTTTATGTTCTTCAAGCGTTGTTCTCCCCCCCCCTCAATCTGGGTACCCCACCAGCCTGTAGCATGTGTACATCATGTACCTTTTTCTTGCAGTGAGAACAAACAGCACTGCTCGCCTCCTTTCTTTCTATCTTCGAACCGTTTGTACGATCAGTTGTGCGATCAGTTGATCCCACAACTGTCTGAACAGCAAAACTGGCAGGTGCTGGATAATCTTCATTCAGGCTGCCCCGGACTCTTTCTTCTCGTGCAACCATAGAATATGCCTTATTTACATTAGGCAAAGGTTCTGTGTTCAGTATGGAGGATTTCACGTTCTCAAACTTCGGGGCATCAAGCCCCATAACGAATTGATGAACCCTCTCGTCCTCCCGTCGTTGGACTAGCTTCGTGCTAATGCTACACTTGCACCCCGCACATGAACAAGTCGGGAGTGCATCATAGTCATTCAACTCGTCCCATAATTTCTTCACGCGACCAAAATAAGCCGCCACACTTTCGCCTTTTTGTTGCTTGCAATGCCAAATCCGCCTTCAACTGCTGAATTCTAGGTCCGTTTCCAACCGAGAATCTCTCCCGCAAATCATCCCATAGCGTCTTCGCATCATCCACATAACTCACCGTGGAACGAAGGCTTGGCTCAATGGTGTTAAAGATCCACGAAACAACCATTGAGTTTACCGTTTGCCAATGTTCCAATTCATCCTCCATGGTAGGTTTTTCAATGGTTCCATCAATGAAGGCCCTTTTTGTCTTAGCCCTCAATGATCCCTTGAAAACCCTAGCCCATTCTTCATAATTCTCGCCCTTCAATTGAACATGGGTGAGAATCATTCCCGGATTGTCACTCGTAGAAAGAAAATATGGAGATCTCCTTTCATCCATAGTTTTCTTCTCGCCACTTCCCTCGGTATTCATGGCTCTGATACCAAGTTAAATCCGAAATATGTGAAGAGGAAATTCTTATTTCACTTCTTGAAGAATTATGAAAGAGATACAACCTATATATATACACCATAATCCTACTTTGACTAGGATTCTATTATGACTACATATTCTACTTTCCTACTTAGAAAAGAAGACTTCCTAACATACAACACATACATAAGGAAACAATATTTACAAGGAAAAGGAAAAGATATTGACAAGATATGTCAATATCTCAACGGAACTTAAACTCAATCTTTCCCCACAAATCAGGAAAGTAGGTAGCTGCATTGAGAGGTAGCGAGGTGACCTTTCATTTTTCCTTTTTATAAGTGTCTTGCGTATATAAGGAACAAACTTATCATTGAGATCAGCCTTTTCCTTGTTTAAGAGAATGTATGTTTGAGTTTACATGTCATGGAGGAGAAAGACAAGGGAGGATTGGGTATAGAGGTGGCATAGGCATAAAGGGAGGATTGGGTATAGAGGTGTCATAGGCATACAACTTCATTTGAGGTTAAAGATGTGGATTTTTTCTTGCTATCTAGTCACACAATTTAAAGATTATGTTGAAGTTTGATGACTTCTGAAGTGACATGTTGCTAGGCTTAGATCACTAAGTCCACCAGTTAGGTCGTTTGATAGTATCTATATCAATAATCATACTAAAGGCAGCGAAGATAAAATTTTAAGTTAAAAGTAGTTAAGATAGATATGGGCGGGTGTAGTCTATAATTCGTAACCGGACTTAACTCGAAGGTATAGAAATAGGAAAATGATGCATTTAGCTGACACCAATAATGTGGGCAAAGACCGAGTTGAGTTTAGTTATGTTGTGATTAGTCTAGTGGCGGACCCAAGATTTTTTTTTAAGTGGATGTACAAATTATGCTACAAAGTTTCAAAATGTAATTGTAACAAAAATAATGCCAACTATGGGACTTAAACCCACAACCACAAGGTTAAAAGCATTGCATGTTACCGACTAAGCTAGATAAGCTACATGATAGTGGGTGCACTCTGTCCATATATAGTTAAAAATCAATTTTTTATATTATTAAATGTGGAAAAGTATTGAGTGCACTCACTATGCATAAGGTAGATTTGCCCCTGGTGATTAGTGAGTAGTTATTCACGTAAATGTGGCTCCATATATATCTTGTTTGTGAAAAACTGGTTTTACATGATACTTCCCCCATT
The DNA here is from genome assembly GCA_022495995.1 of Adenophora triphylla var. japonica. Lineage (NCBI taxonomy): Eukaryota > Viridiplantae > Streptophyta > Magnoliopsida > Asterales > Campanulaceae > Adenophora > Adenophora triphylla. Next base: position 776,442 of record JAFEMH010000267.1, on the reverse strand, counting down.
TGGTGCTGTTTGGTAAAAACAAATTACATTATTAAGTATCGACATAGAAAAAGACAGGAGTCTATATCATTTGTAAACTTACAAAAGCTGACTTGTAGAGCTGAGTATTCTTGCTAATCAAAACTTGTGGCAAAATTTTGGACACATTTACATTTTGTCAACCAAAACTAGCAAAGCTTGTCTGTAGAAGAAGCTTTACAGTGCATGAGCACAGAGACTGAATGGAGGCATCATATTTTGGTTTCAGTGTATGTTTATCTCTACTCCCCGTTTTTGATTGTCTCATTGTCACGTCCCTTTGTTTGACACGTTTCCTGTTTTAACTGTTTTTCCACTTTCGTAGGCATGCATCCTGGTTGATAGAATTTTTTACTTTTTGGACTTGGTTAATAATGAAATTCTACTAGATTCTGGGTTTGTATGTTGCTTGGTGTGCTTTCAGTTATACGTTATGCGAGAAAGGACACTATTGAACTTGTCTATGGGGGAGATGTGATTCTGCATTGGTTCTAGGTAGGGCTGTTATGCGAATCGAGTTGTTCGAACTCGACTCGAGCTCGACTCGAAAAAACTCGACTCGAATGAGCTCGAGTTGAAGCTCGAGCTCGAGCTCGAACAAGAATTTTAACTCGTGAAATTTTCGAGTCGAACAGACTCGACTCGTGAACTCGACAAAGCTCGTTTCGAACTCGACTCGACTCGAGCTCGACTCGATAAACTCGATAAAAGCTCGATTTTTTCATCGTTTGTGATCAGCTCGAGCTCGAGCTCGAACTCGACTCGTGAAGCTCGTCAGTAACTTGATTTTTTATTTTATACATTTATTTCATATAAACACACATATACTCCCTCCGTCCCACCTCACTTGACACCCAAGAGGTGGGCACAAGAACTAAGAAAAAAGAATAAAATAAAAAAAATGTGTGGTAGAAAATGAAGAGAGAGAATGAGTGGGGTAAATAGTAGTGTTGGTTGAATAAATTGAGTGGTGGAAAATGAAGAGAGAGAATGAGTGGTGGGGTCCATCTAATATAAAAATATAAAAAGTAGGCTATTTTTGGGAGGTGTCAAGTGAGCTGGGACGGCCCAAAATGGAAATAAGTGTCAAGTGAGCTGGGACGGAGGGAGTATATATATATTTTATATATTTTTTTTTTGATAAAGAAAACTGTTTTGGACTTTTTTTAGTTGGGAAAGTTTTTTCAAAAAGTTATTACCACTACCACCACTACTACCACCACTACCACCACCACTACCACCACACTACCACCATTACTACCACCACCACTACTACCACCACGGTTTTTAAGAAAAATGAATAAAGTGGGTAGAAATTAGAGGAGAGAGAATGTAAAAGTTAAATGTGTGGTAGGGAATAGAAGAGAGAATGTAAAAATTAAAAATATTTAATAGGAGAGAGAATGAGTGGGAGGAATAGTAAGTTAATGATTAATTTTTTTGTAAATATGTTAACTTTATAAGGATATAATGAATGGTTTTTTTGTAAATATATGGAGATGATAAGGATATAAATATATGAAAAACTTTCCATTTAAGGAATGGATCAATTGAGGTGGGACGGAGGTAGTAACTTTTTTAAAAAAACTGTTAAAGTTTTATTTCTTTCAAAATTCGTAACTTTTTTTATAAACCTTTTTGCAAAAAATGTATGTAGTAAACTTAAGTCTAAAATAGTCTTATTTATCCAAAAAAAAATTGATTTTTTTTTTTAATATACTACATACAAAGTTAACGAAATCTGTTAAAAAAATTAACTGTACAAGGTTGAACTCGAAATAAACTCGTTAAGCTCGAAAATTTGTTTCCAAAAAAGATCAAACTCGAACTCGGATCGTTTAAGCTCGAAATCGAGATCGACTCGAGAAGCTCGCGAGTAACTCGCGAACAACTTGAACTCGATCGAGCTCGAGTTCGAACCACCGATTGAACTCGAACTCAAACTCGAGAAAAACTCGAACTCGAGAAGAAATAAACGAGCTCGAGCTCGAACACAGAAAACTCGTCCGAACTCGACTCGTTTACAGCCCTAGTTCTAGGCTTGTGCTTTTGGGTTCTTGTAAGAAGAAAATCACCAATTTTTGGATAGCAGCTGCTTGACCTCATGATACACCATTTCTTTAATGAGAACATCCATCCAAAATAATTATCCATTTCGAGATAGTCAGTGCCCCTCTGTGTGTGCGTTTGTTTTACAAATTTAACTTTCTAGACTAAGAATGCCATCTTTGTGAAAGAATTTCACTCACTAACAGATGCTTAACTGCATTGAAATAGGAGTTAAAGCAAAGAATAGAGCAAGTGAAGGAGAAGAGCTTCAAGAATGGAGTTTTTCCATCCGAGAGCGAGTTCAGTGACGAGATGATGGACATCCGTAAGGACTTTGTGACTATTCATGGGGAGATGGTCCTTCTCAAAAACTATAGCTCCTTAAATTTTGCAGGTACAGCCTCCACCTCAGCTGTATCTTTATTCCATATGTAGTTTGGCATTTTGAAGGGATTCTTCCCACTCTTTTGAAGATAATGCTTCTGGAAGAAGTAGCTTCATTAAGATGGCAGTCATTCAGCTGTTACTTATGGCCTCGTTTGGATGGCAAGAATGAAAAATTGGGGTGGGAATCTCATAACCCTCAATGAGATCCATTGGTATTTCCACTTGAGCATTTCCCTGAGAAATAATCACTCGCAATAAATGCATAAAAAGTAATTCAATGTACTGCATATCAACAAGGCCAGGAATGGGCCATTTTCACCTTATGGGATAAGATTGAGATTCCCTCCTATAATTCAGTGAACTTGAAATGGGAATTAGCTAACCTTCCATTCCGTTCATACATTTCGAGACTAAATTAAATCCTTTTTTTAGATGAGGATATGAATAATGGTTTCTTAGTTAGTAAACGGTGTTGTCTTTGTGTCTCAATAGGTATAATTAAGATATTGAAGAAGTATGACAAAAGAACAGGGGGATTATTGAGCCTACAATTCACTCAGCTTGCCCTTCGTCAACCTTTTTTCACAACAGAATATCTCACAAGGTTAGTCCATGAATGCGAGGAAAATCTCGAACTCCTCTTCCCATTAGAAGCTGAAGTAGTCGAGTCTACCAGCACTCCACAAGATCAAGTGGACCCCACACCTACAAATATGACAAACTTATCATCCGAGCCATCATCATCATCAGCAGCAGCAGCACCACCAATTGGGGACGAAGCTTCAGATGTGTACCGGATGACCCTTGCAGCAATGAAAACTATAAAGGGCCTTAAGAAGGCAAGCTCCACTTACAATCCACTGTCGTTTGCATCTATCTTTGGCAGTCAGCAAAGTGACAGTTCCGGTGCTGTTACAGCTGAAAACTCAGATTCTGACGCTCCGACGTCCCTGCAGAATGAAGAAGAGTCAAACCAGGACAATGACTTGTCGAACATTGTGCTTAAGAAGCCTGACAATTTTTGAGGTAAAAACTATGTGAAACAAATCTTGAATATCATGTTTGTAATAAGCTGTTCCTGAATTCAGTAGATGGTTCAGTTGTTCAGAACCATTGATTTTCCAATTCAGAAATATGTCAATGGTGCATTTGCCTCGCTTCTTCAAGATCATGTTTGTAATAGAGCAATGCTAGGGGCACAAAATAAGTTCACAAAATTTTGATCACAAACTGAGTTGACATTGATTGATTGGAAACTTAATGAGTAGTTGGGCCTATAATCACAACATCCAATTAAACAATGCCAAATCGGTCAAATTTTTGTGAGGTTTTTCTGTGTCTTTAGTATTACTCTTTGTAATAAGCGGCCGATGGTTCAGTTGTTCAGAACTATCTACATTCTAATGCTCTGATATGTCAACAGTGTTCTAGCATTTCCATTCTGAGATCTCTATTTTTTTGGCCCCCTCTTCTCCTGATGCGTAAGAACGGTTCTTCTTTTGAGCTTGGATATATGAACTTATGTTAAAGTTGGAGTATATCTGAGAAAGTGATACTACCCCCGACCCCAAATTAATGTCCATTTTTGTTCTTGCTCATCATTTGGGACGGAGGGAGTACATTATTTATCCTGATTAATTGTTTTCTTGGGAAAATTTCTCTCCTAGAAAGATTTTCTGGACTGTTTTGTGCCTGATTTTAGTTTTGGTTTACTTTGCTAGTAGCAGGTAACTGGCTGAGTATCACAGAGAATTGAAAACCATTTGTCAGTTTTTTGAACACATGAAGACTATCTTATATTATTGCAAAAAAAAAAAAAAATGATCAAAAACTTTTCTTTTCTTTACACGTGACATCTAATGAATAACTATTTTCCTGGCCTTCATCTTTGTATCTATGACTGAACTCGAGATTCTACAAAGACCTCCTATTGCTCGTACTCCAGCCCGATCATAGATCTTTATCTTCATCCTCATAACTAAACGGCAGGGGCACGGATTTAAACGCACGATACTTTCCAACATTGTTCAAATGCTCATTTTCCAACCTAATCATTTTAAGCAAAAATAAAACCATCGTTAGTATGTCAGATATGGGCAATGCTAGGGGTACAAAAAATTATCACTAAATATTAGCCACAAACAGAGTTGGCAAGATTTGATTGGATGTTGAATTAATGAGCATTGGGGCCTAAAAACACAACATCGAATCACTTATTGACAATACTGCTTGTGACCAAGATTTTGTGAGAGTTTTTTTGTTACTTTAGTATTACTCGTCAGAAATATCAGTATATCTGGTAAAAGCTGAATCGGTGCCTATATCTATCTGAATCATACCTGAAAAAGTTCCAAAGTCCACGACGAAGGATCTCCAGAACAGCAAAAATGGCAATCATGGCTCTTCTATGAATGAACGGTGCATCATAAAACCCTAGTACCGTTTGCATCCAAGCAAGTCGTAGCACTATGTTAAGCACCATAGCTCCAAAGTAGACAATTTTGTTTGTCACAAGAAGCTTATCTCTTAGCCACGGGTTCACTGAATCCTTGTTAAGAAGACCCCAATCAATAACCAAATCCCAGTATGTGTTAAAAACAGTAGTAACCCCTGAAATGGATGCAGCTAGGATTCTGAAAGTGACTCCCCTCCCTTGATCATTAAGTGTTCTTAATACAACTGCAGCAATGGTGGAGAAGTACTTGAGTCCATTCAGACCTTGCCATGGATCTCTTTCGTCATACAACCGCCTCACGCACTGAAACAAATTTAAAATGTATTCAGATTTGGGATGAAGAAACTAATGGACAACACTTTATAATACCCCCTCCGTCCCAAAATGAATGTCCAAAAAAAATTCAAATTTGCTCTTAAGCAAAGTTGAATTTTTTTGGACATTCATTTTGGGACAGAGGTAGTAGCATTGAATGAACAATGCGTACCTGGAGACAGCGAAACCAGTATGGAACAACGGCAATAATTATGGAGACAATTTTGAAGGCTTCACTTTGGTGGCACCTGTCTGACCTTGTTCTGAAGTCCCCTGTACCATAGTAGCATGCATAGAACTGCATATTCCTCAATGACTGAACCTGAAAATAGAAAGAAAGTGTTAAGAATATCCTACTTGAACATTTGGTTGAAATGTACAACACTTGAATGCCTGCTGTTTTTGTGCAAATAAAGGATTCCTTTTATGTTCTATACCTGGCTAGTTAGCTGATCTCCCAAAAAGAAATCAGGAAGAACGACCTGTAAATGCAGGGAAAGGGAAAAGGAACATCAGTTTCATATACTCAATTTCAGCATATGCATTTTTAGTTCAAGATTGTCAGCCGTACCTTATAAAAGGGAGCACAAATACAATGCCACAAGCACACAAGGAGGAAGAAACGATTTGTACGATAGACTATGTTGAACGGGCATAATGTTATTACAAGCACAACCTGCAAATGAAAAGTAGAAATTCATATATATGCTTGATGCTATAGGCAAAGAGTGTGTGTGTGTGTGTGTGTGTGTGTGTGTGTGTGTGTGTGTGTATGTGTGTGTGTGTGTGAGAGAGAGAGAGAGAGAGCTTACAGTGACCAAGATTAAAGGGACTAGTTCAGTTATCAACTTGAATCTCCTTGTAGTCGCCTCCATATTCATTTCCAAGCTTGAAAGAACTGCTGCCAATGTGAGTAATGCCAGGCCTGAAGAAACGAGGAGTACCTCTCTATAACCCAATGCTGTTCCAGGTTTGAACCCAAATATAAACGAATAGTTGACTCGAAAACGGTTCCAAAAGTATATGTTTGCAGCATAGAGGATCATATGCAGAATGATAAATCCAAACAAGCTGTAGAGTGGGAATATGGTTTCCATGTATTGAGTTCGCCCTTCACTTTTGAATATATTTCTTGCCTCTATTGTCAGAATAATCGAGACCAAAAGTGCTAAGCAGCAGCCCGAGAAGAGACCTGTAGGAGATTCAAATCTAAGACCTCTGCATTGTTAAACATGAAAAGTTTTTGTCCTAAGAACTAGAGTTTTCACCTAGGAAAAATGTTATTCGATGCTTCTCTCTCTTAGGTTTTGGCCTTAAACTGCTCATTCCTTTGTGGCGATTACCGTTGGACAAATGCTTAATGAAGCTAGCTTCCACTCTGTCTATGAGCTTAGCAACCTGAAAGAATCATAAAACTGAATCATAAGCTGGAAATGTATGGGAATCATACAAGACACAAGCTTACAGTTACATACCTCATCAGACTGGCCTAGATAAGAGTTGTCAACCATTTCTAAATAAGCTTTCGACGCACTTCTTGATGTGATCTACATTAGGGAAAGTCGACGCTTAATGACAGATAATGAGGCACATAACTCTTAATACGGCAGTCAATGATCAAAAACGAAGATTATTCATTTTTACAGACCTTATCATACTTCTTCATGATCTTTGAGAATGCCAACTGATTCAAGAAGCTGTCACATTATCAAAGTAGTTAGTTATGAACTCATATTTTTTATCGGATGTCCCCGAAGGGACGGTTATGAACTCATATACAAATCATATTGAAGTGGAAAGACGGGAAAATTAGTACCAGTAGCTTTTTAGAAGACGAAGCTTCTGATGGAACCCGATAAACGCCTGTTTCATTTTCTCTTCTACTTTACTCAGTTCCTTCTTGTTGTATGACAAGTTACCATTTGAACAATGACCTACATTGATCTTTACAAGATTCAATATATCATTTGGACCCAATTCGGACTTCCCCTTTGCCTCATTTCCAACCAATTCCACATTACCATTGAAACTCGCTTCTTCGCTCATCTCTGTTTCTTGAATGACATCCAGGCGTGCCGTGCCTAAAAACCAAAACCACAACAGAAAATCAATATTTTTATATGATGAACCAACAATAAAATCTTGAAAAAGTATTTGATTCACATGAACATTTTACCTCTCTGTTTCGTACTCATTGAACGAGAGGCAGTTAATGGATACGGATACGGATCACTAGCATCCGGATAACAAATATTGAAACGAAGAGCGATTAAAGCATCCATCTGCTTATTCAATTCCTCTGCTTCTTTCACCATCTCCTCCACTTTACCCTTATAAAACTTAACCACTTTGTTGAACTCATCATCAAGTCTTCTAAAGAAAACAAGCTCAAGATCTCCTCCTTCCTCCGACGACCTCAAGAACAGTGTTTGATACTTACCTTCTTCACCCCCTTCTTCTTCCTCAGCCTGCCCTGCACTCACTAGTATAACTTCATCCTCCTTATCTATAACACTTGATTTTATAGCCGAAAACCCACCTTTAAAACTAGCATATCGACTCGTTAGTCCACTAAAAGCTCGATAAATCGACTGTTTTTTAGAAGGTGACCCTTTGGGTGATTTGGGATTAGGCTTGTACTTTCGTCGAACACTTGATATGTGTTTCAAGATGTCCTTGAGTTGATGGTAATTCATGTAAGCTTCTTGCCATTCCGGCACCATTTGAGACGCAAATTCTTTCCCGAACTTCATGTTTATGTTGTTGTTTGTTCACCGGTGAGATTGTTTCAATGGCAGCCACCAACTGATCTGGTGCCTTTATAGTATGAAATTGGTAGGTGGAGCTACCTAATCCAATAGAACATTATGCACAGCTTGCTTTAGGATTTTTCTCAGAAGGACGTGGACATGGACATGGACATGGACATGGCCTGGTCTCCATATTTAATTTCTAGAAAATGAACACTAATCAACGTCGTTTATTTAGGCATTAATTTACGCAACAATTTCTGCTATTTTAAATTGTTCTTTCAAAAATAAAATAAAAATTGTTAATTAACAAGATATTATTTTTAAATTAGAGTATACAAAATCCCCAACGACATACATTTATGATTGTCTTTTTAATGATAACTATTTTGGATCAAGATCATAGGGCCACGTCCACGGTAGCAACATGCTACATTTTGATTTTATTTACTTAATTACTAATTACACATATGAAAATTTCTTGTAAAACGTGTTCTACACTCGTCTGAGCGTAGAACGTGTTTTTAAATAGACGCGAAGGCATTTTTATAAATAAATAGAACTTCTCAAAATGTGCGGTGACATTTTTGTAAATAATTGAAACTTATAAGAGGCAGTTTTCTACACAAAAACAGGCACATTTTAACATTGTAAATAATTGAAACTCATCTGACACTTTTTGATACTGCAGAAGGCACTTCTGAATACTACAAGAGACATATTTTAACACTACAACATGCATGTGTTTTTTAATTCACTTTGACACTTTTCAATATTACAACAGCCATTTTTCAATACTACAAGAGGCACTTTTTGATACTTTAAAAGACAGTTTTCAATACTAGAAAAGGCACTTTTTGACACTACAACAGACATGTGTTTTTTAATTCACTTGACACTTTTCAATATTACAACATGCATGTTTCAATACTACAAGAGACACTTTTCAAAATTCTACAACAAACACTTTTTAACACTACAACAGACACTATTTTTCAACAATATCACCGTATTATTTAACATTACAACCGATTTAAATGTGTTTATTAGTGTCATAATAGATCAGACACTTTGTTTATATTGCACCAGACACTTTATTGTACTAGAAAAGGCACTTTCGCAAAACAAACTCTAGGATAGCTTATCCTAGAACTAGTTTCACACAAGAACAACTCATTACAATTGCCAAAATAAATATAAATGTTATAGTTAACTTGTCAATATTTATAAATAAGTTGCTTTACTAATTTATACTCCTATCTTTCATCTCATAAAAATATTTCCATTTGCTGGTTTTGTTTGTCTCACAAAACAAAGTTAGTCTCATTTGTATAATTCTTGTGTTAAAATCATTAAACTTCCTAAATTGCCAATAGCAAAAGAAAAAAAAAAGAAGAAAATAATGAGAATCGGCCAAGAAAGAAATAAAGTACTAATAAGTAAGCATCATTAAAGTTAGTGATGAAAATGAAAATATTTTGTTAAAACATTTGAATAGTTAAATGAGAATATTACTTTTGTATAATGATAAAGTTGCATCACATTACTTTCTTTATTTGGAAAGATGACATTTATTATTTATTTTGAGACAAATTAAAAAGAAAATTGCAAAATTGATTATAAAATGAAATGAATGATTTAGAGTACGAGAATAATAATCTCTAGGCATTAAATAACATCAATTATTTGTCTCATTTTTGTGTATTAATAATTTAATATACAGTATGTTATACTTATAACTGAGTTAACAATATAAATTATTTTTGAATAAAACACTTTTTTTTGAGACACTTAATGAAACAATAAAAAATATTTAAAATGGATGATAATAGTAATAATATTATGAAATACTCCTCCCCCATGTTTCCTTAAGAAAACTTTTCATTTTCGCTGGCCCCATGTTTTAAATACCAAAAAGGAAACCTTAAATCACTATTCTCTCCACTCATTCTCTCTCCTACATTATTTTAATACTCACAACACATTATAATTTACTATTCCCTCCACTCATTCTCTCTCCTATTTAATTTTTCACACTCACAACACTTCTTCCACTCATTCTCTCTCCTAATACTATAATAATATTCCTTAATTCCCGCGCAAAATAAAATCTTCTTAAGCTTAATGGGACGGAGGGAGTATGTATAATCACTAATCGCACACCTTGTGATAAGTGAAAATGACTTTCACGCAACGCAGGAATTAAATTGTCACAAAGACTAATGTAATTTGATGTTATTGAAAAAGACTTGTATTCTATTTTTATATTTGATAATCTATTTGATAATCCAGGTGTTCGTTAACTCCTTATCGGTTAAGCTAGCCGTGAGGTGACTTGTATTCTACTCCCTCCATTCCGCTCGAAGTGTCTCAACTTTTCTTTTTGGGCGTTTCATTTAAAATGTCTCAATCTCAAAAAGGAAAGTTTTTATTATTTTTATACTCTTTCTACCCCACTCATTCTCTCTCCTACTTTATTTTTACACTCACAACATTCTCTCTCCTAACTATTTCTCCCACTCATTCTCTTTCCTATTTAATTTTTCATACTCACAATATTTAACATTTTTCTCTTTCTTACCTCACTTTTCTTAATTTCTGCGCCAATTTTATTTTGAGACACTTCAACCGAAACGGAACCGAAACGGAGGGAGTATTTTATTTAGAAAGTAAAGGGCCCATGATTTTTGATTGATAAAGTTTTGCTTTTGGAGTCAAACCGTGTTTACTTGGGTTTAACCATTCAAAAGTATGTTCACACTCTGACATTTCAGACAAGAACCAAAGACTCTGTCAATAAAGCAAAAAGGGTCAAATTATAAAAAATCGCACGTGATTGAATATTCTTCTTGAAAGAAATTGAATACTCCCTCCGACCCACAATTTTATGGACTTTTGCAAAATGTACGGGGATTAAGGAGAAATTATTATATTGAAAGTGTTGTGAGTGTGAAAATAAAATAGGAGAGAGAATGAGTGGAGAGAATAGTAAATTATAATGGTGATGTGAGTATTAAAATAATGTAGGAGAGAGAATGAGTGGAGGAAATAGTAAAGATTCCTTTCCATTTTGGGAAAGTTAGATATTATTGTGGGACGCCCAAAATAGAAAGTTTATATATTATTGTGGGACGGAGGGAGTATTCAACTTTCTCCCACCCATATGCTGTTAGGCCATTTACAATGAGAAAAAAAAAAAAGGATGTTGAAATTTTTTTTCAACTGTTGAAACCTTCCAATGGTGTGATAATTTTTTTTTAAACAGTTGAAAATGTTTTGTTTTGTTGAATTTATTTCAACAGGTGTTGAAAAAAAAATTGAGCCCCATTTTTGTCACCTATCGCCACCCCATTGGGCTAGAGAAGGCGCGTGAAATACACCTTCTCTTTAGACGCGTATAGGCGCCGAAGGTTTCCTTTTTTTTTTTCTTTTTTCCTTACCACCACGTGTCGCTATATGATTGGACACTGAAATTTGTTTTGGTTTAAATCCTCCGAATTTTCAAAGGCAATTATCTTATATAAAAAAAAAACTTTTTTTCACACCAAAATTCATATTTTTTTTTTATCTACAAATAGAGTCTCTTTTCATTTGATTTGGACACAGAAAAAAAAACACTGTTTTTTCAATATAAATTAATTATATTAAAAAATAAAGAATATAAAATAAAATAAATTAAGTATGAAGTATTTTTTTAATTATAAATGATAATAATAATAATTTTTATTTTTCGTTATTTTTCGTATTTATTTAATTGCAATAAAAAAATTAATTAAGTATGAAGTATTTTTTTTAATTATAAATAATAATAATGATTATTATTATTTTACTAATCATAAAAATAAAGAATATAAAATAAAATAAAAGTGGTGGGTATAGGATGATGAGTTGGAAGGGTGTTAAAAAAATATGGGTGTTGAAACCATTGTAGGGGTTAAAAATTGAATTGGGTGTTGAATAATTATGTGGAGGAGAGAGAAGTTGATGTGTCGTATTTTAAAGGGTGTTCAAAAAATGAGGGTGTTGAAACGATTGTAACCACCACTTGTTCCGAGCGTATGCCAGAAATTATGCAAGGAAAAGAAATATAGGAGGAAAGTTTATTTTCATCAAATTGGATTATAATGGCAAACACTATCTCCCCAATAGTGAACTAAACACCCTGAAATATCCTATAGATGAGGTCTGAATGGGCTGTGGTGACAGTGTTTATGTTGGATGTTGATTTTCAATTGAGAGTAGCAATTTTAAAAAGAAACCCACAAAGGGAGGTCAGCATAGTGCACTTGTATTGGTTTTGCTAAATGAGATCAAGGTCGTTTGATATGGCAGCGGCAATCTCATTTTTGGAGGTCATGACAGGAATGTTTTGAGGATTAGGAGTTTAAAGAAAGAAGTTGATGATAGATGGAGAGAAAGATATGAATTTACCCCTTACAGTCACTCTCTCAAAGTTATCGGAACTTGGGTCTTTGATGGATTGTAGGAGATTAACATAAAATTCACACATAATAGATGGATAGAAGTGTGCTGGGTAGGTCACAGTATGGAGAAGAGATTTTTCCCTTAAGCACCTAGTTATACTCACATCCTCAAAGGTTTTGTCTTTGACCATTTCAACAATGAAACCCTTCATTTTTTAAAAACTCAAATCTCTCTTTTGCCTCACTTGATATGAAAGTTTCAGAGTGAGGTGAACTTAGAGTGCTCTTGGAGGGTTTTGCACGTGTGGAACGCCTATACATAGGCATGGAGCTTGCAGTACCTTGGACCTTCTTTGTGCCCTTTTTCTTGATGTAGGTGCTGGTGTCATCACATCTTCACCATCATCAGCTCTTTCAGTTTCCAGTTCCTCCCTTTCAAGCTAAACGTTTCATCCTCATCCTTATCATCATCAGAGCCCAGTAGTAGAGCTTGATCAGCTATAGATGCAGTTGCCTCTGCTTTTAACTGTCTTGCCTTCCCTTTACCACTTTTCAAATTTAGTAAGGCTTGAAGGGGAATATCTTCATCCTCATCTTCTTCATGATAGGCACATACAGAGTGAAGAGTTCCAACTACTGATGATAGTGGTGGTGTGGTAGCAGTGGGGATAGTAGCAGTGGAGTAGGATTAGAGCCTGTTGATTTGGATGCTGCCAGATCCTTAGGGGTCACCAAGACTTGAGGAAAGATGTCCTCAATGTCATGGCTTGCAGAATCAATAGTGTCCTCAGCTCTAGTTCTCCGTGGCACTACTTCAAACTAATCTGCATTGGGACCTTCTGAGTCGTTTGAGTCAGACATACCATCTACGTCTAAGACCAATGTCACCGGTAGCTTTGCTCTGTTTTGGAGGAGTAGCCTTTGTAGATGGGCTTCCCGAGCTGGTAACTGAGGGCTTCCTCCTTTTACATTTTGATTCAGCATTGGGTTCATAGTCTTCATCCTCTTCTGCCAAAAATTCAGGTTCGGCCATGTTTGGCTTTGCCCTAGGGATATAATCTTCCATGTGTGGAGAGAAACATTTCTGCCTTAGAGATCAGTTTGGTCCCTTTTTCATGCCTACATGAGTCCCAAGTGTTCTAAAAGACCCCGCCTATGGGCGCCTAGGCCCCTTTTCAACGCCTAGTTCTAAGCCCCGCCTAGGTCCCAACTAATCCCGACTAATCCCGACTAGTCCCCGCCTAGGCGCTAGGCCTGGTTCCGCCGCCTAGCATCCGCCTAGCGCTTTTTAGAACCTCCCAATAGACCTTAAATCACTCGAATTTTCTTCGTCGATGACATTATCGGGAGCCCAGGAAGTGAAATTCAGGAAAGGGAAATGAATAGCATGAAATTCAAATGCATTAGTTCAGTCTACACTTATAGAACAAGTGAAAATCATCAGTTTAATGTTTCTACAGAGTGAGTTTTAAATGGGGGGGGGATTACTTTAGTTTCATGATGGAACAAGGCAGAAATGGTTTGGGCTCACATTGAGTTTTAAATGGGGTGGGGAAATAATAGTACCATTATTTTCTCATCGAAATTTTCCTTGGAGCATGTTATCATCTTCATATTATCATCCCATCCAAATCCACTTTTGTTACGAAGCCTTGTGATTGTATTCCATAAGACTTTAATAGTCTTTAGACGATTCTCGACATGCTTGGGCTCACATTGAGATCCAATAAACCTCTCCTTCATAAGTGTAACAACTCTGACAAAGCTCGAGTGTCTAAAAGTGTTGGAGGGTTTATTACCCAATTGAGCTTCCTCCGCAAGTGTTTCAAGTAATAGACGCTCCATTTGTGGTGCCCACCGAAATTGAGTAGAGTTGTTATCAATGTTCTTTTCCTTTTCCTTTTCCTTGCCAATTTCTACAATATAAGCAAACAAAAAACTGAAAAGGATATAATAACTATAATAGACACCAGTTTAGAGCAGGTCTTGTAATGTGCATTGTTCATAACAATATGTCTCCATAATAAAAGGGAGCTAAATTTTATATTATTCTTATATCAGTTTTACAGAAACAGCAAAATTTACATACTATAATGGGATGGTTCATTTTGTCAAGAAAGAAAGAGAGGGAAGGGGGAATGCAAAAGGCTGAGCTGCAGCAGCAATAAAGGTAAAAGAATGTTAGTCTAAACCTTATTCTAGATGAGAATATTATATTATAATCAAGAATCCTGAGAACTTATAAGAGTATAAGGTTTAGACTAATCTTCTTTTCTTTCTCCAAAATTTCTCGTATAGGGCAATGGGCAGCAGTCACACAAAAATTATGTGAAAAGGAAAAAAAAGCGTAAAATGAAATTTTGAGTGTGTAGAATAGAAGAGAGTGAAAAACAAAATAGGAACACATGGAAGACATACCTGTAGCATGTTAGCATTCACAGTACACTTTCACACACACACAAAACAACAGCAAAGAAAGAACGAGAACAACTAATATAAGTAGAAGAAAAATAATTAGGAAGAGGATAAAACTGTTCCTTTTAGATTTTTGTACATTGATCTTTTTCGTTCGATAGCGAAAGATATGTTTCTTACTAGCAGTAGAGTGGTTCAATTGAGGTAAGTAGGTAACTTTCAAGTCTGATACAATCAAGATCAGATTCAGCAGCAGAAGTTCTGATGAATACTAAACAGAAGAGCCAATAAGCCAAAGTATAATGTCTGCTAGGAAATAATAATCAAACCAAAAACAGTAATTCTGATGAATACTAAACCATGGTGCAAAGTAAGCGACCAAAATGGGAGCAGACTTGAAACAAATAATGGAAACTACCACGAAATCTAATTGAAAGCAAAGACTGCTGAGCTCAACAGTGACATAAAGAACCAAATGCAAGTACAAATTAATCAAAAAAAAAGAACAAATATTACTAATAGGTACTTTAAAAAATCAAGATAGTAATAATACAAATTAACCTAAAAAAAGGAACAAAACTAGATAGTCGCAACATAGTCATTCCAAATTTCCTAGCTATGTTGTCCCTCTTCGTCGTCCACTCTCTAAATTCTTCCCTCTCTTGTCGTTGTGTTAATTGGACCCTTACACCTTGATTTGTTGACCCCACTTCGAAACTTGGGTCATTGATAATGATATCATTAGGATCTACTCCCATAATAAAGTTGTGGATAACGCAACATGCCAACACGACGTCTACTTGTACGCAAAAGACCAATGTGGTTCAGAATCAAGCACACGAAAGCGTTTCTTCAAAATTCCAAAACCCCTCTCAATAGTAGTTCTCAAAGAAGAGTGACGGAGATTAAAAAGTTCTTTCTCATTTAGTGGTGGGTTATCATTACTGAACTCTTTCAAATGATACCGAACACCTCGATACGGAGAAATGATTCCATTTCGAATTCCATAACCTGTATCTCCAAGATAATATTTACCTACAAAAATAAAATTTATATATTTATTAATAAGATGGTTTTGTGTAAGAACTATGAGACTAGGAAAATATTGTGATTCGTCGTGGTACCTTCAGGAATTACCAATCCCCCCGACCTTTCCAATGCATTGTTTACAATGCGAGAGTCATGTGCACTTCCTTCCCACCCAGCTAGGACATATGTAAACTTCAAATCAAATGTAATGCACGCCAGAATATTTTGTGTAGTTCCGCCCTTCCTACCACGAAATCTTCCAGCTAACTCTTCACTTACTTTTGCACGTATAAGACTTCCATCTATTGCTCCTTTACAATCTTTGAAGTATGGATAAAACTTGTTGCTATATCTAATTTCTGGGGGAGTTGATTCATTTGGTTGTTTCACTACAAGCTTGAACAACTTTAAAATTGCCCTTAATACAATTTTAAAGTATCGGTGAACAGTCTCAATAGACCTATAGAATCGTCCACCTATCACTCTAAATCTCACATTATGTCTAATCAAATGTAAAAACATCACCAATTGCTCCGATATAGACATGTTTCTGGTATTTCGAAGTAAATTGTTCTCCTCAAGGGTCTCACATAGCTTTGCTCGCTCTATATAGAATACTATTCATATATCTCTTTCTCGCAATATCTTGGTCAACTTTAGGTTGTCTTGGTCTAAAAGTTGAAGTTTTTCTTCTTTTTAGGACTACTGCAGCTACAGCCATAATCGAAGTAGCTGCACCTAACACTGATGCTCGGACAACCTTACCATCTACACAAATACATTAACCATCACTTCCACATACAAAATGTCACCAACAGATAGGGATTCTCATCATGTTATTAATTAAAAACTTCAGATATTTCTAAAAAACAGATATATTTTTTTTTCCAGCTTAACGTTTGTTATTAACATCATCAATAAGATATTTTAAGAGCATAAAATTTCACCTAAACCCATAAACCCACAGCATAACAGAACAGAACAGAACAAAACAACGCCAATTCGATAGGAAAAACACATACAAAGAACAAGTAGTTCGGAAGACCGATACAACGAACTAGGTTAAGATACCAGAACACTTAAATAACTAACAACACGGATTTTGACAGTGAATAGGAAGATCTTATACAAGCAGTAATGGTGAAATTTGGGAAATTACAGAGAGAACAACGAGTTAATGCCAAAATAGACAAATTGGTAACAAAATCAAACCATGTAAAGGCCTATAAACTGAATTCACAAACAAAATTGAGCCAATGGCAACAGAAAAATTGATTTCGAAAAAATTGATTTCGTAAAAGTAAGAAATCACATGAATACATCAAAAATTTTGATTTTTTTTAAACCCTAGAAAAATCCTAAAAATTTTAATGATACAAGGTTGTAGATCTCATAAAAACAAAGAAGAAGGAAAGACGATGAAGAAATGAGGAGAAGAAATGGAGAGATAGATAGTTTACCTGAGAGAGATTGAAGAGACGAAGGAGAGACGAAGGAGAGAGAAACGAGCCAGGAGAGAGAGAAAAGAAGCGAACTCCAATTTGGAAAATGATTTCCCGAGGGCGTACTCGGGAAGTTGTTTTCCGAAGGAAATAGGCTTTTTTTCCGTTGACTGGAAATTGTTTTCCTTTGACCCTCTTTCCTTTGCTTCCCAAACGTCGAAAAATTGGAAAACATTTTCTGGAAATCAATTTCCTCAAAACAAACGGAGCCTTAGATTTGATAAAATTGATTTTGCAATGGAAGATTGGTTGCTGATGTTAAAATATGTTAGCAAGTGTTTCTTTTCTAAATCTATAAATCAAACTTTGCGATTGCGCTATTAAAAAAATGGCCACCAGTTTGATGTTGCAACTTTTGCTATTGATTTCTCGGTTAGTAATTTTGCTACGGGTATTTAATCGCCTATTGTAACCGTCTACTTTGGTTGCTATTCTAAATTTAGCCACTACCAATTTTGCCTTGTTAAAACATGTTTTCGCTAGTAGTATAAGATTACAATCAAATTCAGCATCTTACAAAATAAATTTGTTACTTCTCCCTATTTAAATAAATGTCGATTATTTTTTCAAATTTGTTACAAAAAAACTACTTTAGGGAGAAGTAACAACTGAAATTATCTGTTGTTTGAACAACTGATAACTAAATTTATCAGTTATTTGATCAAAACTGATAAAAAAAAACTAATTTTTTTTTTTTATAATTTCAAACTTATATATTTTTATTTTTTTTATAATTTTCATTTTTTTAAAGTAGTTTTTTATAAATACCTCAAATATATATTGCCAAATGCATTCCAAAGTCTAAATCCATAAGTCTCAAAATTAGATAAAAGAGAACAGTTGAAAACAACTAGTGTACTGTTGTACTGGTATTGTTATTAATTGAAAGAAAGGATGGCCCATCTCCAGACTTTTCTTTGATCCAACTACAGTAATCATTATTATGGTTAATACTTTCCCTTTACTTTTCTTCGCTTTGCAATTGCAATTAGGCCCACACGATGGCACCCAACGTGACCGTTCCCTATTTGTGATGGCGCTGGAAAAAATATACTCCCTCCGTCCCACCTCACTTAAAATTTTTTTTCATTTTGGACATCCTACCGATCTTACGAATTTCCAAAATAGAAAGTTTTTATCATTATTCTCTCCACTTATTCTCTCTCCTACATTATTTTAATACTCACAACATCATTATAATTTACTATTCCATCCGCTCATTCTTTCTCCTATTTTACTATTACACTCACAACATTTACTTTTTCCTTAATCCCCGTGCCATTTGAAAATTTTCTAAGTAAGGTGGGACGGAGGGAGTATTGTGTAAATAAAATTGTGTATTTTTCTTATATTAATCATTTTTCGTTTGACAAATATTATTTTGAATTCATGTATCACTTCTTATAAACATTGAAATGATATATCTAGATGTCTAATTTGAAATTGAATGAGAAATATATGATATCTCAAAATTGAATTGAAAGTGTAACTTTTAGAAATTAACCCTAACATTGATGTGCCATAGAGAGATTAATTGAGATCATTACCTTTCAATTTGGTTTACAAAATGTGGAATAACATTCCATGATTATAAAAGTAATGACTCCCATATTAATAATAATTAATTGGGGTTACAAAATGTGGAATAACATTCCATTAATACAACTATAAATATCTTCCTTATATGATTGAAAAGGATTGGTGCATTGAATAATTTGAGAGAAAAATTGTCAAACAATGTGCACACTCAATCAATACCTATAAGTGTTTCCCAACAATACTATGTGTAAGAACCCAAATCCGGATTGCCAAAATCCGTTAAAAACTAACCGGAATTCGTTAACTGAGCCACTCCAGGTTAACCGAAACCTGTTAAGCTCCCCGCTCTCAAGCCAACGAGACGTCCCGGGACTGTCCCGTGAATTCCAACGTCGAAGCGTACTCAACACACGTCGTCGCACGTAAAAGTACAGCTTTTCCTGAAAAACGCACTTTTCGGCACTTTTCGGGGGCGTTTCGGACATTTTCCGGACAGTTATTTAAAAAACGGACAAAACCGGGAATAATGGCACGAAAACCCATGCCCTGGTGAGTCACAGGGGCACATGGCACGCATGCCACAGCCCTCCGATCAACATCAATCACATTTCAATGTGAAAAGACCAAAATACCCCTGGGATGCTGTCGCAGTCCGTCCGGATTCTTTTGCAGGCAAAACAGAAATGCCAGCAAGTCCCTCCAATTTCAAAAATACCACAAAACCCCCTGGAATTCAGGTTAAGTCCGTCCGGACTCTTTTACAATTTTACCCTATAAATACAGAGGGCTGTCAACATTTATAAAGAGGAAAAAATATAACACATTTCTCTCCACAGCCACGGCCCAAACCAGTTTCTCCCTTTCCCGAGCCCCGTTTTGCCTCGATTTGCGTGAAAATTCTGTATTTCAACCAAATACAAGCTAAACCACCTCGAAACACCGTTCCAAACACTAAATCGAATCCCGTATACGCCTCCCGAGCCAAAAGAGTCAACCCCTAGCCATAGGTAACACTCTCTCTCCCTAAACACTCGTTCCTCTCGATTTACGCGTTAGTCGCTACAACCGTTTCGGACGAACGTTGTTGAAATATAGACGTCACCGTCAACGGGGTCCGATACGTTTTAGTCCCTGATCCTCTTCTCTTCCCGTAAGAGAAGTAATCTCGGGTTAAAACGGTGTTCCGGCCCCGTTCCGTTACTTTTTATGTCATTTACAATTCCGGATCGTTTGATCCGTTGAACGTCATTTACTTTACGCAACTTTACAGTCCGAACCGTTTGGTTCGTGATAGTCATTTAATGGTCCAGATCGTTTGATCCGTTGAATGCTATTTACTTAACGCACTTTTAAAATCTGAGTCGTTTGATTCCGTCGATACCGCACTTTAAATAGTGTTATTTACAAGTCCGAGCCGTTTGGCTCGTGATAGTATTTACTTATCAAAGTCCGAGTCGCAAAACGATTCGTTGATCGCATATTCATTTAATGCTTTTTTTCCCGTAAAATCGCTAACAATGTAATGCCCGGTTCAAAATCGAAGTTCGACATTCGAACTCTCTTTCAAAAACGCGCGAAATGACGTTTGGCATCCAAACGATCATCTTCAAATCCAAAATCCGACGTTTGACATTCAAACGCTCTTTTCTTAAAAGTCAACATTTGACACTTAAGTTAAAAGATCAAAATCAGCACTCGTGTCACTTTTCCTAAAAAACTCCAAAACCGACGTTTGTCATTCAAACGCTCGCCTTTTCCAAAAAGAATCACATAATCAAAGTTTGACATTCAAACCAAGATTAAGCTTGTCATTCAAGCCCCCATTTTCAAAATGCAAACACACACATACACACACACATTTTCGAGAAAGGTAGAAAGACTCGTCATACGAGGCGTTTCGGGTGATCTCAAAATACTCTTCCCGAAACGTAACGTGACCTCCGAACCTAACAATCTCTGGTACTCAAAAAAGCTTTTTCCTCGTTTTTGCTACCAATAAAAATGACACCCCTTTTCAAAGCCTTTTCCAAAGTTTTTGCTACCAATAAAAACGACACCATTTTCACTAAAGCCGTTTTTCAACGTTTGGGCTCAAAATACAAAACCGCGTGGCGACTCCTCTCCTTCCCGAAAGCGAGGTCTCAAACACCAACCCCACGAAAGACAACCGCTTCGCCGCGCGCGAATCCGGGTAATTTCAGTTGGCGACTCCGCTGAGGATATTGGATACTTTTTCAAAACTACCGTTGTTTTCAAAAAACCTTCTGTGGGTCAAACTTTCGTTTACCCTTCCTCGTTTTTGTGTGTGTATTGTTCAAAACCTCGAACGGTTTTTTTCAAAAGGTGTTGCATTATCGTCTCTTTCAAAATCATAACATGTTCGTGCATTCCCGTTCATACTTGATTTTCATGCTACATTTTGAACTGCACATAAAATTCTTTAAGACACATTCTGAAAATCTCTGTTTTACTCAGAAAAAGAATTTTAATGACCGCACACTACTTGCACTTGCTGCCTCGGTACACCGCACTTCACATGCACTTGCTGCCTCGGTACACTGCATACAACGACCCGTAACCCGGGATGACCGTTCAGTTGCAGCTCGGTTGGTCTGCCAGACACCTTTCGAGCGCGCACGGGGTCGTCCCAAACAGCCCATCCTAACCCGTGTAAGCCATGCACTCTTTGTGCACACTTCGTCCAAGACCCCGGTTGGTTTTTGGCTTAGTACGTGTCATAAAGCCCAAGTATATGTTTTTACGTCGGGTTCCTCACGAGTCAAGCTCAAAAGATTGAGACCAAAGGTCGTTCCCGACCCGAAGTCTTAAGCTTTTCGACCTTGACTTTGACGCGGAGCTCTGCCGAAAAATATACCCGAAGGTTCAATGTGACACCGTGTCACCAAACCCTCAACGTATGCACCGTGCCAGCCACAACTTGGCCAACGCCAAAAGCTAAGGCCCCTCGCGCAAGCGAGTCAGGAGAGGTCATGCCGAAATTTTGGCACGATCCCCGCCTTAACTTAAGGACGTTGACTTCGACCGTGGCCCGCGTGTCACATACGTTGGAAGTTTGCGTGATCAGCTAGCCTTAAGTTCACTTTTTTCCTTTGTCGGTGGAACTCGCTTGCCTTATAGGACCCTCGCTCGGGATTGTCCGTCCCGGGAAGACGATCTACAGGTGAAAAACGAGGGGCTTATAAACGTAGTGACGAGATCCACTGATTAGAGCCTTAGGTTAGTTGCGAAAAAGAAGACACGATCTTTTCCAACCGATTAGGACTCTGAGAAAATATGTTTTAAGTAAACATTAATCGGTAACTGCACATTGCACAAGCCCGAAACCCTGAGCCAAATACCCTTTCCGAAGCCTAATCGTTCCCTGCAGCGAGCAGAAAGTGGTTCAGAATTCCCGGGTCAGCGCCTCGCCAGAGTCACAGTTACGGCAGCGTCAGACAGTTCTTTGGTTCCCTCAGTTCCCTCAGCCAGAATATCCGACATGTCAAGCTCACCGAGAAATCGTGACGGGGACAGACCCCCACCACCGGTAACAGATATGACATTGGAGGAAGCCATCCAGGCTTGTGAGGTCCACAAGAGGCATAAAGAAGATCAACAGAATTTCATAGTACAGCTTCTGAATGAGCGAGGTATAGCAGCTATCACACCGATTAATCAGAGCGTTAATTATTTTGAGAGATTATTAGTTGAGCAATGCAAGTGATCATATAAAATAAAATCATTTCATTAAATGTAATGTAGGTGTGAAAATAATGTCTTAAGTCTAATAAGAAAAGAAGAAGACTCTTTTATAGAAGATTTAAGATTAATTACAATGTCCGAGGAGGACTTGATTGAAAGAGGAAAGTACTAGAACCTACGAAAGTTGACTGAGAGACTATTTTATTATTTTAATCTTGCTCAAGGATAGGTAACCCCTAGAGTAGCTACTCCTCGCTGGTTGGACTGCCAGGGAACATGAGCTTTACATTTTCTGTTAACTTCTGGATTCCATACCACAGATCGAGGCAGTGATCAGTTATGTGCCCATGATACTGGTGGAAGTGGAGGGATTTGAGGCCATGGAGCAGCTCGAGCCAGTACAAGTTGTCTAAAGAAATGGGTCGGAAAAGTCACGGGGACGAAATTTGTTGACTGAGCATATTGATGGAAGGAAGTGAACCTGGGAGGACTTTGAGGGATATTGGGATCTGTTTGGGAGGATTCAGCACTGCGCTAGTTGTTTTGAGTGAAAGGGGTAGTACCGGCTGGTTGTGCCTTCAGACTTTTCTCAAACTTAGAACAAGTTGTCCTGTCAACTTCTCTCACTTCGGGCACTTGGATTTTGCATGGTTGAGTCACTTCTTTGCCTGGTTCGACACCTTGGGTCAAGGGTGTACTGGTACTCATCATGAGATCAAGATTCTCCTGCATTAGTTTCACTTGCTCCGTCAATATTGCCATATGGGGGTCAACGGGGACTCTCAAGTTACTGGAACTCGCAACATGACTTTTATCAGCAGAGGGAACCACAATAGCAGACTGGTGAAACTGACGGGTGAATTCACTAAGTCCGGTAGATGACAACTGAAAACTTGAGGCATCCGGATTTTCTTTTAGCAACTCATAATTGCATTCATGCGGGTATAGAGGCTTCAGAACATAGCCACATGGCTCAAACTGATTATGTGAAGTTGGAGCATAAACTGGTAGGTATTGCTGAAACTGAGGAACAGGTGTGATGAAACCCAATCTGTTCTGAGGAACTGAGGGCGATGGAGCCCTGATGGCCTGGGATGTTGGAAAGGACTGAAGAGGAGTAGTCCTTGGTAAGGGATCATATGTGGATGGAGTAAGGTATTGGCTGTAGGATGGAGGGTATTGGTTATAGGATGGAGGGACTGAGATCACTGTTTCTGGAGTTTCATCTTCAATCATGACCAAAGAACCATTTGCCTCAACTTTTACATGGACTCCATGACGGTGCAGAGCACCGATGAGCATGGCCAGCTGCTCTTTATGAACCCTATGGGCATTTTCCAAAGCTAGGACTAACTCTTCCTTCCTAATCATTGGATTTCCTGTACCATCATTGTTTTCCGTCATATTCGCCATTCTAAACCCCTGAGCAGACAAAACTGATGATTCTGCTGAACTGTCTGAACCTGAGGTTTCTGCACTGCAAAGCCGCTGACCCGGCATTCTCACCCACTTCTTTCTCGCTGTGGAAAAGAGATAGGAAAGTTTTAGACTCGGAGGTAGGTAAGGCTTAGACTCAGAGGTAGGTGAGGCTTAGACTCAGAGGTAGGTGAGGTTTAGACTCGAAGGTGGGTGAGGTTTAGGCTGAAGGCTCAAGTGACATGCACTTACTGCTTAAATTTTACTTAAAACATGTTTTTTCTCCTAATCCTAACTGATCGGAAAAGATTAGACCTTTTGAAATGTCAAGATTGAAAATTGGGTCGTGAGGGTCTTGATTGGAGATTTGACCGTGAAAGGTCGAGATTGAAAATTGGAGATCGGACCGTGGAGGTCGCGATTGGAAATTTGACCGTGAAAGGTCGAGATTGGAAATTAGACCCTGAAAGGTCAGGATCGAAAATCGGAGATCGGACCGTGGAGGTCGCGATTGGAACTTTGACCGTGATAGGTCAGGATTGGAAATCGTAGATAGGACCGTGGAGGTCGCAATTAGAAATTTGACCGTGAAAGGTCGAGATCGAAGATCGGGAATCGGACCGTGGAGGTCGCGATTGGAGATTTGACCGTGAAAGGTCAGGATCGAAAATCGGAGATCGGACCGTGGAGGTCGCGATTGGAACTTTGATCGTGAAAGGCCAGGATTGGAAATTTGACCATGAAAGGTCAGGATCGAAAATCGGAGATTGGACCGTGGAGGTCACGATTGGAACTTTGACAGTGAAAGGTCAGGATCGAAAATCGGAGATCGGACCGTGGAGGTCGAGCTTGGAACTTTGACCGCGAAAGGTCGAGATTGGAAATTTGACCGTGAAAGGTCGGATCGAAAATCGGAGATCAGACCGTGGAGGTCGCGATTGGAAATTTGACCTTGAAAGGTCGAGATTGGAAATTTGACCGTGAAAGGTCAGGATCGAAAATCGGAGATCGGACCGTGGAGGTCGCGATTGGAAATTTGACCGTGAAAGGTCGAGATTGGAAATTTGACCATGAAATGTCAGGATCGAAAATCGGAGATCGGACCGTGGAGGTCGCGATTGGAAATTTGACCGTGAAAGGTCGAGATTGGAAATTTGACCGTGAAAGGTCAGGATCGAAAATCGGAGATCGGACCGTGGAGGTCGCGATTGGAGATTTGACCGTGAAAGTCGAGATCAAAAATCGGAGATTTGACCGTGGAAGGTCGCGATTAGAGATTCCATAAATAGGACCATGCAATTATGATTCCATTAATTGTTCAAGTTTACTTAAAACTGTGTCTTTTATTTATTTCTATTTGGTTGGAAAAGGGGTTGCCCTTCTTTTTTGCAACTACTCTAGATTCTGGATCAGTGGGTTCCATCACTACGTCTATAAGCCCCTCATTTTCCACCTGTATTTCGACCTCCCAGGGTGGACAGCCCCGGGCGAGGGTCCTATAGGGCACGCGGATCCCACCAACCAAGAGAGAAGAACGATCCTAGGGTCTAGTGGGTCATAGGAACTTTTAATGCACGAGCGATATGGATTATAGTCAAGGCAATGCCGGGAAAGTCTCGTCTTTCAGCCTTAACGGAATTTCGGCAGAGCTTCGCTTGCGCGATTGACGTTTTGACTTTTGGGATTTGTCCAAGAAGATAATAGGCATGGGTCGGACGGTAAAATCTGAATGACACGGCGTCACATTGAGCTTTGTTGCATACGTTACACGAGTCAAAGTCAAAGTCAATGTCGGGTCAAGATTTTGCCAATTTTTCCTTGATGGAATTTCGGCAGAGCTTCGCTTGCGCGAAAGATCCTGATTTTTGGCGTGGACTCGGGCTTGACTCTTACGTATCCCGTGCGGGTCAAAGTCGAAGTCAATGCCGGAGTCAAGATTTTGCCAATTTTTCCTTGGCGGAATTTCGGCAGAGTTTCGCTTGCGCGAGGGATCTTGACTCTCGACATGGTCTAAGGTTTGACCTTTATGGGGCTATGCTATTAGGCTATATGACACGGTCTAGACCAAAAACCAATCAAAAGTCATTGTTTTAAAATGTGTGACACGGATTGTGCATTGGTCGACACTGGCTGCCATGAGGAGTTTAGGATGATTCCGTGCGCGCCCGGGAGCATCGCAAGGCTGTCCGTGACTGCAACTGAACAACCATCCCGGATTGAAGGACGTGCGTACAAAGTGTACAGGATATATAAGGTGCACGTAGTGTGTGGTCTCCTAAAAATGTTCCTTTTTGAGTTAAAACAGAGATTTTCAGAAATGTGTTTTAAAAGGAATGATTTTCGGGACGGGGGAAATGCAACAGTTAAGCACGTAAATTTTCTGGAGCCCGGTCAGTCTTGGAACTGAATAGCCCCAAGCTGCCTAAGCTGCCAGATTAGCCTCAGATTGTGTCCCGGGGGAATTTCCAATGAAGTCGCCCGGCTAGGATCCAGGGAGGATCAAGTCGTACGGCTGGATCAAGCAATTTTCCAGGTTCCATTTTTTTTTTCATTTGCAGGTTATTTCCCAGGATATTTTGGCACCTAGAAATTACCCGGGATTTAGCGCGGACGCGAAACGCGGTTGTCTTTCGCGGAGGGTTGGTGTCTGAGACCTCGCTTCATGGGAAGGAAATGAGGAGTCGCCACGCGGTTTTGTATTTTGAGCCCAAACGTTGAGAAACGACTTTTGTGAAAATGGTGTCGTTTTTATTGGTAGCAAAAACTTAGGAAAAGGCTTTGAAAACAGGGGATCATTTTTATTGGTAGCAAAAACGAGTAAAAAGCTATTTAGTGCCAGAGATTGTTAGGTTCGGAGGTCATGTTACGTTTCGGGAAGAGTATTACGAGATCACCCGAAATGCCTCGTATGACGAGTCTTTCTACCTTTCTCGAAATCGTGTGTGTGTGTGTGTGTTTTGAAATGGGGGGCTTGAATGACAAGCTTAATCCTGGTTTGAATGTCAAACGTTGATTAGGTGACTTTGTTTGAAAAGACGAGCGTTTGAATGACAAACTTCGGTTTGAGACGAAAATGAGCGTTTGCGTGGCAAACGTCGATTTTGAGTTTGAAAATGAGCGTTTGCGTGGCAAACGTCGATTTTGAGCTTTTTGAAAAGGAGTTCGAAGGTCGAACTCCAGTTTTTTGAACCAGGCGAGTCATTGTTAACGATTTTTACGGGAAAAAGCGTATTAAATGATTTTGAACGTCAAAAGTTTGCTTTTAGTTTGAAGATGAGTGTTTGGATGCCAAACGTCATTTCACGCGTTTTTGAAAGAGAGTTCGAAGGACGAACTCTGGTTTTGAACCGGGCATTACGTTGTTAACGATTTTTACGAGAAAAAGCATATTAAATGACATGCAATCAACGAATCGGGTTGCGACTCGGACTTTGAAAAGTAAATACTATCACGATCCAAACGGGTCGGACTTGTAAATGACAGTATTTAAATGCGGTATCGACGGAATTGAACGATCCAGAATCGTAAATGACGATCGACGAGCCAAACGACTCAAAATTGTAAATGACGATCGACGAGCCAAAACGGCTCAGAGTGATAAAGTTGCATGAAATCTAAAGGACGTTCGACGGATCAAACAGTCCGGAATTGTAAATGACGATCGACGGATCGATCGATCCGGAGTTGTAAATGACAAAAAAGTAAATGGAACGGGGACGGAACGCCGTTTTAACCCGTGATTACTTCTCTTACGGGAAGAGAAGAGGATCGAGGGGCTAAAACGTATCGGACCCCGTTAGGCGGAGGCGTCTACATTTCAATAACGTTGTCCGAAACGATTGTAGCGACTGGCACGTAAACCGAGACGAAATGAGAGATTAGAGAGAGAGAGTTATACCTATGGCTAGGGTTGACTCCTTTGGCTCGGGGGGTGTATACGGGATACGAAAAGTTGTTTGGAATGGTGTTTTAAGGTGGTGAGGGTCGTATTTGATCAAAATACGGAGTTTTCACGCAAAACGAGGTAAAACCGAGCTCGGGAAGGGGGAGAACCAGTTTAGGCCGTGAGTTTCTTGGTGAAAGGGGTGAATTTTTGTTGTTTTAAATGGCTTTGACAGCCCTTCTATTTATAGGTGATATTTCAGTAGGAGTCCGGCCGAACTTAGACTGAAATCCAGGGGGTTTTGCGGTATTTTGGAATTTTGAGGGACTTGCTGGCAATTTCTGAAAGTCTGCAAAGGGAGTCCGGCCGGACTGAGACTGTATACCAGGGGTATTTTAGTCTTTTGGCCTTGATTTTTGATTGAAAGGTGACAAGAGGGAGGTGGCATGCTTGCCACGTGTCCTGTGAGTCACCAGCCATGTGGGAGTTCATTCTCGGGTCCCGGTTTTGTCTGTTTTTTAAAATAACAGTCCGGAAAATGTCCGAAACGCCCCCAGAAAGTGGCGAAAAGTATGTTTTTCAGGGAAAGCCGTACTTTCACGTGCGATGACGTGTGTTAAGTACGTTTCGACGTTGGGATGCTCGGGGCAGTCCCGGGACGTCTTGTTGGCATGGCAACGGGGAGTTAACGAGTTCCGGTTAACCTGGAGAGGGCCAGTTAACGGATTTCGGTTAACTTTCTGACGGATTTTGACGATCCGGATTTGGGTACTTACAGTTTTCCCCTCAGCGACGTCTCCTCCGAAGGAGGTGGGGTCGTTGAAAAAAGATAAGGATCCAAATCGGGATGCCTTACTTTGGAAGAGACCTGGGCGGTCAGCTGGCTGGACCCTTAGCGAAAGGATTCCTACGTATCCAAAGCGGGAATCAAGCCGATCGTAGTTCGTAGGTGCAAGGAGCCGCGCGTGGGGACCTTGACCTGAGCGAGACTGTTGGGAGGCGTCTAAACCTGAAAGAGACCATCACGAGGTACCTGGACCTGAATGGAGACTATTGTGAGGCGTCTGAACCTGAGATTTCTGAAACCTTCGAGGGCGTGTGGCCTCTTAGAACGGAGTTGCTGAATATACGAGGGCGTGTGGCGCCTCAAACCGGAGTTGCTGGATCATACGAGGGCGTGTGGCGCCTCAAACCGGAGTTACTGGATCATACGAGGGCATTTGGCGCCTCAAACCGGAGTTACGAGGATACATTTATCCTGAGACGAAGGCGTTCGTACCTTGGATGTTGGGCTTACGTTGACTGCCAGGTTTATCCTGCTGGGGATAGGGTGGCAAATGATGGGAACGGTTGTGTTAAACTGGCGTTATTAACAACTCGGAAGGATCGACGTTTCTTCTTTAGAATCCTGCTGGGGATGAGCATTCGGGCTTACCTTGATGGCCGAAGAGGGATTGTTGTGCGGGCTTACCATGATGGCCGCTGAGGTGGAACGATCGGGCTTACGACTGGCGGCCGGGGAGAGTGAACATTGGTGAAAACCAATAAAATTTTTGACGTTGGGAGACGGAATTGTAACTGGAATGTCAGGGGACATGATTGAGCGTTTGAATGTCAAACGTCAACTTGAGATTGAGAATTTAACGTCTGGAGACGGACACGAGTGTTTGAATGTTTAACGTCGACTGGGAATTTAACGTCTGGAGACGAGCATTAGTGAAAACTAACTGAGAATTTAACGTCTGGAGATGAGCGTTAGTGAAAACTAACTGAGAATTTAACGTCTGGAGACGAGCGTTAGTGAAAACTAACTGAGAATTTTATCCTCGGGGGATGGGGCATTAGAAATGTCTAACTGGGGGGAAATTTTACACTTTTGGGGGCCAAAAGGGGTAAAATTGGAACTGCCAAAAGTTGAGGGGCTGAATTGGAAAGAATCTTTTCTGGTGCTCTAAGAGTCCGTCCGGACTTGGACTGAGTTTGACCAGGTTGTCATCAGTGCCGAGGCAGAAGAAAAAGTGGCCATTTTCTTTCATTGTTTCCGACGAGGAAGAGAGAAATGAGGAGAGAAAATTTTCACCCCAAATTGTGAGATTTGCTCAGATTTGTGAAGGAAAATTGCTATGGAAGGTGATTGGGAACCAATGGCTCGTCATGGAAGGACCGATGACGAAAGAACGCGGTTGGTTCGGACCATTCGAACCAACATTCATCCATTGAATCCGGCGGAGTTCTACCCGGCTAGGGACAAACACAACTCCAAAGGAGGGATCGAGAGACAAGTAAGCTTCCCTCAAATTCCATTAATTTTAAGAATGTGCATTCTTTAAATATTAGAAATTTGACTAGGAATGAGTTAGGGATTTTGGTGCCCGGATTGGGGCTTTTGACTTTGCTATGAACCTTTGTCGAAATTGACTAGGATGTAGTTCAATTGACACTATGGGTAGATGACATAAAAATTTTGGTTGCAAAATTCCATGTCTAGATGCATTTTCCAAAATTAAAGTAGCTTTAATTCGGGACGGAGTAAATTTTCGAAATGTTCGAAAGAATTTGAAAGTTCCGACTTCGACGGAGTTTTCGAAATGCTTTGAATGTTCCGGATTCTGTGATGTACCCGATTTTTTGAAATCAAACGGAGTCGCCACGCCATTTTTGTTTTAAGGGCCAAAACTTTGAAAAATGCCTGAGATTAGAGATTTGGGTTCGGAGGTCACGTTACACGCCGGGAAGAACGTTAGTGTTCACCCGGAATGCCTCGTAAAACGAGTCTTCCAAGCATTAAAAACCATTTGTGTGTGTGTGTGTGTTTTGGCCAAAATAAGTTCAAACTGAAAAGTAAAAATTGAGAACTCTTTATTAGACTTTAAACAAGTCCCATGATTTTTGGTATGATTTTTGGGTTGAGTTTTGGTACTCAAAAGATTTTTTGAAGTTGAAAAACATTTCTACCAGAATGAAAAAGGCAGTGGACACTTGATTTTAAAATGGGTCTAAGGGCTTAAAAATCTCAGAATCTGGGGAAAGTCCGAGAATGAAAGTTGTTCAAAACACCTTAGATAAGGTTTCTGTAAAAGAACTTTCCCATTTAGAGGTGATTTGTTAGACCAAAACCTTCTAGAAATCTCAGATATGAAATCTGGATTTCCAGAGACTGAGGAACTGACTTTTAAAAGAAAATTTGAAAAAGGGAGTTTTACTCACTCAAAAAATAAAGTAAAAATATTTATGGAAAGCTCTGGATATTGGATACAAAAAGTATTTTGTAGTCAATACCAAATTCCAAGTTTCTGTATGTCCAAAAAATTAGACCATGGACAGAGGTCTTAGAGAAAGGCTACTGGACAGCAACATCCTCTTGAAGAAAAACATGATTTTAAAAGGGGTTTGGCATCCATGATTGTCCCCATTTACTTAGGCTTTGATTAGTAGTCACTAGACATTTTAGTGGTGATCTACTATATCAAGCCATCCTTAGGGTACATTAGGACTTAAGCATTTCATTTGCTTGGGAAGGGGAGTTTTATCCTTGAAAATGAAGATTTGATGTATGAAAATGGTTTTTAGGGTTTTGAAAACTTGTTTGTAAGTAAGCAAAGACACTTTGAAAGTAATGTTGATCCTTGTAGAGGATCATCCATGGAGATGAACTTCCATGGTGATCCTCTTGGATCTAGGGCAAGAAGATGAACAAACTACATTTTGAAGTTTGAAAATGCATGCATGGATGAAAGAATTTTAGGGTGAGGAGAAGGAGGTTATACCTATCTTCTTTGTGTTTTGTGTTTGAATGGATTCAAGGCTTGAAAGTGTTTAGGGTTTGTAATTAGAGTTGGTCAAAGAGAAAACAAGTAGATAACAATGAAGTCCTCTATGTTTTCTCTCTAATCCTCCTCCTAAGGGGTGATTTAAGCTTAGGCTTGTGTATGTATGAGAGTGATTTGAGAGTGTTTTGAGTGAGTGGGATTTGAGAAAGATTCAAGAGAAAATGGTGGCAATTCAAGTGAATTCCCTCTGTTTTCTCCCTATTTTTCGCCAAGGTGCAGTTATAAAATATGTTGTTCCTCTTTATTTCTGTGACTGAAGGGCTCAATTTATAGGCCACTGAGAATTACATTCTCATCCGCGCGGATACATGTGTAAGCGTGCCTGGTGCATTAAATGCTACTCCAGGCTTTGGACAGGAAGAATAATTTTCAAATTAAGCAACCAGAAAATGTTCCAGCCACTTCTATTTCGGGTTTTTGACCTTTCTTTTGCTTTTTTTGATTCTTTTCTTGGTTTATCTTTAAATGGCAATCCCTAATCTACCCTCACTTTGTTAGAAATGTTAGGAATTGTTAGAAATGTTAGAAATCTTAAAACTTTCGTTAATTTTCTAACGAAAATACTAACAACTCAAATTGGAGCACTTACAGTAGCCCCTCGGCGACGGCGCTTTCGAAGGAAGCGGGGTCGTCGATAAGAGTAAGGCTCCATATTTGACAAGATGATCAAGTGATCGAGTGGCTGGACCTAGCGATAGGATACCTACGTATCCTGAATGGGAATCAAGTCGGCCGTAGTTCGGGTCTTTGACCCTGGAGTGACTGTTTTAGGATGTCAACCTGGTGAGCGAGTTCTGCAGTCGGTTGCTGAAAGAAACTCTGCTGGGGATGAGAGATGGCCATTTTGGTCTGATGGCTGAAGTTGTATATCCGCTCTACTGGGGATATGAATGACCATTTTTGGTCTGATGGCTAAAGTTGTATATCCGCTCTTCTGGGGATATGAATGACCGTTTTTGGTCTGATGGCTGAAGTTGTATATCCGCTCTGCTGGGGATATGAATGACCATTTTGGTCTGATGGTTGAACCTAATGGTAGGCTACCTACGTATCCTTAAGAGGAATCAAGCCGGTCGTAGTTTGGGTCTTTAACCCTGGAATGACTATTTTGAGGCGTCAACCTGGTAATGATGGCATTTTAGGTGCCTCAGACCTTAATGATGGCGTTTTAGGTGCCTCGAACCTTGATGATGGCATTTTAGGTTCCTCAAACCTTGATGATGGCGTTTTAGGTGCCTCGGACCTTGATGATGATGGCTTTTTAGGTGCCTCGGACCTTGATTTGAAATGTTTTCCCTTAATGGTTTGGGATGGATGGTCCTTCGGTGGACTTCGTCTGCTGTCGAAGGAGAGGGTGACCGTTTTGGTCGGGTGGCTGGACCTATGGTAGGCTACCTACGTATCCTTAAGAGGAATCAAGCCAATCGTAGTTCGAAAGCTGCTCGGGATTTCGTTGGCTTTCGTTGGAGAAAAATCGGGCTTACGTTTTACGGCCGTGGATGATAATGAGGAAAGAAACGGGATTTCATCAACTTCGCAGGGGATTTTGTTAGCTTTTGCTGGGGAAGATGGGCTTACGTTTGACTGCCGTTGATGATTTTGATGAAAGAAACGGGATTCCGTTATCTTCCTTGGAGAAATCGAACTTACGTTTGACTGCCGTTGATGATTTTGATGAAAGAAACTAGATTCCGTTATCTTTTTCGGAGAAATCGGACTTACGTTTGATTTCCGTTGATGATTTTGATGAAAGAAACGGGATTCCGTTATCTTTCTCGGAGAAATCGGACTTACGTTTGACTGCCGTTGATGATTTTGATGAAAGAAATGGGATTCCGTTATCTTTCTCGGAGAAATCGGACTTACGTTTGACTGCCGTTGATGATTTTGATGAAAGAAACGGGATTCCGTTATCTTTCTCGGAGAAATCGGACTTACGTTTGACTGTCGTTGATGATTTTGATGGAAGAAACGGGATTCCGTTATCTTTCTCAGAGAAATCGGACTTACGTTTGACTTCCGTTGATGATTTTGATGAAAGAAACGGGATTCCGTTATCTTTCTCGGAGAAATCGGACTTACGTTTGACTGTCGTGAAGGTTCCTTTGAAAGGGGGTTAACTTTGGTTAACTTTGTTAAGTTTAGGACTAAACTGCAGAGTCCTGGAATTTTAAAGGGCAAAACGGTCTTTTTGACCCTTCATTTCGGTCCGCGCGGATAGGGTTGAATCCCAGATGGGTTTTAAATGAAGGGCCGCCGCCCTTCTCCTTCTTCTTCATTGTTTTGCAGTTTTTGAGAGAGAGACGAGAGAGAGAGAAAAGGCAAAACCGCCATTTTTGGTTCAAAAGCTTCGAAATTCTTCCGATTTCTTCGATTTTTCAAGCAATGGAACACGGGGGAGTCGCTATTCAAGGTTAAGGACGCGGCCCGATCGCGAAAAGGCGATTAGAACTCGTTCGAATGAGGAGGCATTACACACTTTCGCAATCGATTGCGGAGGAGCCCTACCCCGATGCGTGGCAACATTGGGCCACTGATCTGAGTCTCCGAACGGTATACTTCGAATCCCTTCACTTCCTTTGTTGATTTCTTGCTTGAAATTGATTTTGATGCTTTGCATGTTGTAATGAGTATGTGGGTAATCAAAATATGCATTTTGTTTGAAAAAAGAATGGGCATTTTGCCAAATTTTTTTTTTAAATTCGAAATATGTGATTGAAAATTCGAAAATTGTGATTTGAAATTTGAAAATGATGTTCTTGACATTTGAAATTTGCATGTGTGCATTGTGTTTGAAGAGAATGGGCATTTTGCCATTTTTTTTTATGAAATGATAAGGAATTCTCCCGAATCCGGGACGGACCCTTTTTTTTTTGTTGCAATGACATGAATGTATGCATGTATGCCTCTTGTAAGATTTTTTTTTTATTTTTGCAATGGGATGATGAATGATATGAATGTATGTATAGGATTTATTTTTGAAAAGTGGGATGGATTTTCGCTTCCGTTGATTCCTTGTGAAAGATTGATTTTTATGCAAAAATGGGACGGAGTTTTTCATTCCGTTGACTTGATATTATTGACATGCTTTCTGTATGAATGAATGAATGGTATTTGCTGAAAAAACTCTTTTCTTTTGTGCGAGAAAAATTGGGCTAGGTCCGTTGTATGCTGTTATGCTGCCCGATTTTCTGCAAAACTTTATGTTTATGATGCATGTGTATGCCTCTTTTTTTTTAATGCAAATGCCAAATGAATTTTTTTTGACATTTTTGTTTCTCTCTTTTTTTTTATTGCAGGGCGGAAACAATTTCGTGACGGAGCAGCTGAACAAGATGAAGACTCGGGGATCGGTGGAGTCTGTGATTTACTTGTGGGACCGGCTTCCGGTTTTGGGCAGAGGAGCGATGATGAGTCCTAGACAGATCGTCATTGAGACGGGATTGTACGAGTTCATCGAGTGCTTGAGGGGGTTGGTCAAGTTCCCCAAGAGTAAGGGCCTGATCTTTGCCTTGGCACAACATTGGTGGGACGTGAACCACACATTCCATTTTTTCTGGAGCGAGGCCACGGTCACACCTTTCGACTACGCTGAGATCACGGGCCTGTCCTTTAAAGGACGGAGCATTGAGTGGAGAGACGGCTACAGCAATATGGATCTGCAGGCCCTTCTAGGATTCTCCCCTATTCCCAAAAAGGGGATGGGGATGGAGTACGCTATGGTCCACGAGAAGATCGTGGAGAGTATTGGGTGCTACGAGGCTGGGGATGAGAGGATAGGCGCTGAGCAGATTGCTAGGGCCTTTTTATGGTTTGCTTTTTCGA
This sequence comes from Adenophora triphylla var. japonica, assembly GCA_022495995.1. Lineage (NCBI taxonomy): Eukaryota > Viridiplantae > Streptophyta > Magnoliopsida > Asterales > Campanulaceae > Adenophora > Adenophora triphylla. The sequence goes on along the minus strand of JAFEMH010000267.1, from coordinate 740,903 downwards.
GCACGCTTTTTGAACATGCCGAGGGGACGGCTGTTTTTGCTTTGCTGAGGTCCTTGGAGGACGTGGGGATGGATGGAGAGATATCTTGGGGAGAGGCAGGGCTGGCAGAGCTATATTTTGCTCTGGATCGATATAGCCGAAAGGCTGTCAGCTCTTTGACGTGCTTCGAGTTCCCTCTGGAGGTACAAGCTTTCTTTTTTGCTTTCCCTCTTTTATTTAAGCACGTATTCTTTTTCGCACTTAATTGATTTGACCTTTTCCTTTCGCAGGTATGGGCTCTAGAGTTCTTTCACATCACGATGTGGCGGCAGCCGGCGGAGTACATCGGGGCGTATCCGGCCATGCTTTCTTGGTCCAAGTATGCCCGGGAGAAGAAAGGTTCTAGGGGGCGCACGACCCTCAAGTACTCGGATTGCTTGCCTTTGACGAGGGCTGAGACAGATGAGGGGATCATATTCTACCCCTGGGACCGCTTCGATGTGGAGCAGCTGAAGGGTGCCGAGAGATGAACCGTGGAGCGGAGGATCTTGAGAGGCTTGACCTGCGACGTGTATTATCTGGGGGAGAGAGTGACGCGCCAACATGGCGTGGGTGCGCCTGCGATGGCTCCGGTGGAGCCTCCTGCTAATATGATGCATCCGAGTGAGGACTCGGAGACCTGGGACGATTATCGGGGTGGCCAGCACCATTCGAGGTTCGTGGCGATCGAGGAGTACTCGCGATTTGTCTTGTGGAGGCTGAAGATGCCTCAGGTTCTTGAGAGAGAGGGATTGGGGGTTGTGCAGTACCCTCGATCGAGATTTTCGTATGTCCAAGACGGGGTCAGGCTGAGAGTACAGATCCCTGTCCCCGATCGGGTTCCACGAGCTTTCCGGCCTCGTCCGGATATGAAGGTATGGCTTCTCCTTCTCCTCTTTTTTTTTTTGCTTCTGTCTTTTCTTTTCTTTCCTGTCATCATTTTTCGCCTTAATTATCTTTAACGCTTTTGTTTCCGTGCAGTTCCCAGCCAAGGTGGTGGAGAAGCTGACGAATCAGGTGATCAAGGCCAAGAGGTTCATCAAGAATATGGTTATTTGTGGGTCTTCTCAGGGCAGGAGGAGACGAGCACAGCCGGCGCCTGTCGAGAGGGAGACTTCCCCTATTCCTTCCGAGCCTTCTTCCGAGACTCCTCTTTCTCCTCTCATAGATCCCAGAGTGGTGTTGCCTTCGGACCACGGCATTCTCGGGGATCCGTATGGGCGAGGACATGTCCGGCATCACGGCGGGTCTTCTTCGCACGTCAGGAATCCGACGCGTTTTCGTTCGGATACGACTTCTTTGCGGATCTTGGCTTGCCGTATCGGGGTGTGCCCGGTTGGTCCCGACGAGCCTTCCTCAGGAGACGAGGATGATTCGAGCCCGAGATATTCGTGGCTGCGAGGAGGCGGGCCCGAGCTGCAAGAGGGATCGGGGGAAAGCGCCAGCCACCGAGGACTCTGACTGACGATCTTCTGAGACCGATTTCTGAGACTGTACCTATTATTTTTTTTGACAGATATAGTTTTTTTTTATGCACACCCTTTTTTTTTGGAATGTAATAATTTAGGATTTTATTTTACTTTATCTATCATGAATGCAATGTTGTATGAATGCACTGTTGTATGAGCCCCAGTTTTTTTTTGGCAAGGGTGTGAGTGTTTGGTATATGAACTGTTTGGGCAGGTCTTGCACAAGGTTCGAGCAGCCGGGATGAAAATATTCTTCGATTGTACGGTTTGAGCATCTGCGATTTTTTTTTTTGGCAACAATCACATCCGCGCGGACGGAGTTGCATCTGACATGGTTCATTTATTTCGGTGGTTGGATCTGGTTTCGTCCATAAATGCCATTAAAACTTCGTCCTCTTCAGTTCAAAATTACTGAAAATCCGAGAGAGAAGCCAAAAAAGCCATGGAAATGTCCAAATTTTCCCCAAAATTGCCCAAAGAAAAGCAAATGTTGTTCTTTGAAAAGTTTAAGGAGTGGTGTAGGGAGATTATGCACGAGAGGAGGTCATTTTTTGAAGAGAGGTACAAGGTAAAATGCTTGTGGTCCCTCAAAGAATTGGTTCCGGACTATGACCTCTTGAGAGCTTCTTCTTCATTTTGGGATACTAGAAGGCATGTCTTTTGCCTTTCTTACAATGAAGTGGTCCCGACCGTTGTAGAATTTCGGGCTTTTCTTGGTGGCCCGGAGGTGGAAGAGATTGGGATTCCTTTGCCCGGAGGGGCTTCTTTTGTTGATAGGTTGTGTAACCTTCTTCATCTTTCTCCAGGGGAAGCACAAGGTATGATTCGTAGTCCCGATCATTTTGACATTTCCGGTCTTCCTGATAGATTTAGGGGTTTAGGCTTGGTAGATGATGCCTATTGGGATGTTTTTGCACTTTGCATGTTTGGTACCTTGTTCATGGTTTATTCCTTTGGAATTTGTCATCGAGCCCTGCTAGATGTAGTTGTTCACTGTCACTTGGGCAGAGATGTTGTACCTTTGATCTTGGGAGAGACTTTTCATGCTCTCGACAGGTTGGCTACCGGGAGGCGGTATATGCATGGTGGCAGCCCGTTTCTTTTGACTTTGTGGCTGATGGAGCGCTTGGGGGTTCTTCGGGAAACTTCGGACATGATCAAGCCTTGGACATTTGCCAGGAGAGGGGTTACAGTGGATTTTGATGATCAGGGCTCGTGGGAGCATTAGATGGCTGGTCGCCAGACTGAAGATATCAGATGGTTGGTGCCTCATTGGTGGGTGGAGACTCGGAGAGTACTTCAGGACGGATCTCATGTGATTATACTTCCGGGGCTTTCTCAGTCCAGCTTTTACATTTCGGCTTTGGTTCTGAGACAGTTCGGTTTGGAGCAGGTTCCTTCGAAGGACTTTGATGATATAGCCACCAGAGTGGTGGCTTCTGCTTCTATGGATGATCCTTCGGTGTTTCCATTTCTTTCCCGAGTATGGAGGTATGACGTCTTTCCTCCTCGGGTTATCCTCAGGTGTCCGAGACCTGTGTTCCTGACCACTTGGTACCTGGATTGGTACGAGAGGCATTTAGGGGGGACTCAGATGGCTATTTTGAGACGGCGTGAGGCCATTGTGGGTATGGAGGACCTGACAGTTTCGAAGAGGAGGAGGGCCGAGGCGAGGGCCAACCCTCACGACCGGAGCGGAGATACTGTGACCGACTATGAGGCTTATGTCAAGAGGCAGGAGAGGAGGACTCCTATGCTACCAGCTCGGCTACAGGAGATGAGAGACGACGCTAGGGCTACTAAGGCCCTGACAGAGGCTGGTTTGATAGATCCTGTCCCTACACCAGAGCTTGGTAGGAGGAAGACTGACATTTTTCCTGTTCAGAGGAAGAAGACCCGAAGGGGGAAGAAGAGGGGAGATGCCAGTATGAGCGGCTTAGTGTGATCTCGAGTTTTCTGAGTATCCCTTTCTTGCCGTAGCAGACACATTAGTTTGATTATGTATTTTAGTTTCTTTTAGCAGGTTGCCAGTTGTAGGAATGAACCGAGCTTAGACTCATCAAAAAGCTTTTAACTGTTATGAATATGTGAATTGCTTTAGAGTTTTTCGAGACGCTTTCATGGTCTGATCAATGTATTGATGTCAAAGTATGACTTTTATTTGTGTTTTAGACCGAACCGTTTTCGGCTGCCTACGTTCCCTTCAGACAAAAGGGCTCAGGTCTCCGTAGTTCGACTCGGTTGTTTTTTTGTTTTTTTTGTTTTTCTTTTTTTGTTTTTTTTTTTTTTTGTTTTGTTTTTTTGGTGCAACCTGTTTTTACCTAGGCCGCCCTTTTCGGGTTTTCAACCTAGTTGGGTATTACTCTTTTAGCACTCTTTTTCTTTTTTTTTAGTTTCTTTTTTTTTTTGACTCAGTGTTTTTACGCGTAGTATCTGCGCAGCTTGTCACCATTCACTGGGTGTACAAAAGGATTTCCGTCGAGGTCTGCAAGTTGCATGGCTCCTCCAGAGAAGATCTTCTGGATGACGTATGGCCCGACCCAGACAGGCTCTCATTTGCCAAGCGGGTTGATACGGACTGGTGGCTTCTCTTTCAAAACGAGATCACCTTCCCTAATCTCCCGATGTTTCACTTTCTTGTTGAAAGCCCTGACCATTCTCCCTTGGTAGGCTCGGATATGTTCCATGGCTTTCAATCGGCGTTCATCTAGCAGGGCCAGTTCATCATGGCGACTTTGAAGCCATTCAACCTCGTTGATTTGACTTTCCAACAGCACACGGAGTGAGGGGATTTCTAACTCGATTGGGAGTACGGCTTCCATTCCGTAGGTGAGAGCAAACGGTGTTTCCCCGGTCGCTGTTCTGATGGATGTTCTGTAGCCCCAGAGAGCAAGGTGAAGCTTGTCAGGCCAATCTCTGCCCTGGATAGCCATTTTCCGAATGATGTTTTCCAAGGTCTTGTTTGCTGCTTCAACGACTCCGTTGGTTTGGGGCCTATAAGGAGATGACTTGTGACAGGTTATTCTGAATTCTGCCAGCAGCCTGCCGCATTCCCCTTCAAAGTGGGATCCATTATCGGAGATGATTTCGGCTGGCAACCCGTATCTGCATATGATGTTTTCTTTGATGAAGAGGGCTACTTTCCTTGAGTTGAGAATCTTGTAGGATTTTGCTTCAACCTATTTGGTGAAATAGTCCACTGCTACCAGGACGAACTCGTGGCCGTGGCTGCCTGGTGGTGTGATTTTGCCTATGACATCAATTCCCCAGGTGACAAAAGGCCAAGGGGTTGTCATGCAGTATAACTCGTGAGGAGGCAAATGATTTAGATTTGAGTACCGCTGGCATTTGTCGCAGCTTCGACGAGCTGGATCTGATCGGTTTCCATGGAGATCCAGAAGTACCCCATTCTCAGTATGATTTGCATTAGGGCTCGAGCATTCATGTGGGGGCCGCGGGTACCACCATATATTTCTTTCATGAGTTTCGTAGCCTCTTGTTTGCCGATACATCGCAGGAGGGGGCCTTGGTAACGCTTCTTGTACAGCATATTTCCCAAAAGAACATAGTGGGAGGCAAAGAGCGCCGTGAAAGTGAAAGTTTTTGCCTTGATTCCTTCTTTATATTCCCCATCTTCATTTTTGAAAGAGGCCTCGCCGTTCTTCAAGTACTGATAGATCTGGGTGTACCAGGGATCATTGTCCGGTTCGGCTTCCGCTTCTATTTCAAAGCAATAAGCGGGGTTTTCTCTCCTCCCGACTCTGAATGGTTTGACGGACTTCCCTTCGGGTATTTCAACGAGGAGGCTAGTGTTGCCGAGCATCTGCGAATGCATTGCGATCTCTGGGCAAGTAATGAAAAGCGATCTCCTTAAATTGAGTTACTAGCTCTTCCATGTAAGTGTGATATTTACGGAGACCGGATCCACGGTCTTCCACTTGTTAGAGACTGGTTGATGATAAAGGGCGAGAATCACCGTACACTTCTAATTCTTTGATATTTCTTTCAAGGGCGGCTTCCAACCGGCTATGCAAGCCTCGTATTCGACGGCGTTGTTGGTGACCTCGAAGTTCAATCTTGCTTGCTATGGGGGTGTGTTCGTCGGTAGGATCGACCGAGAAGCATTCCTATTCCATTCCCCTTTTGTTTGACGCCCGTCGAAGAAGAGTTGCCGGCCCGATTTTATCCTTCTAGAGTAAAGATTCCATCATTGGGAAATTGAGGTTCAGGTCCTCGGGACTCATCACTTGGGAAATCGGCCAAATGTTCTGCCATTATACGCCCTTTTACGGATTTCCTTGAAACATAAGTGATGTCGTATTCGGCCAAAAAGAACGACCATTTTGCCAACCTCATGGAGATGGAAGGCTTGTCGAACGAGATATTTGATGGGGTCTATCTTTGAGACGAGATGTATCGGGTGAGGCTGCATGTAGTGTTTCGGCTTTCCCACTACCCGGACCAAAACTGCTCAAGTCTTTTCACAAGCGAGTAATTGAGTTCGCTCCCCGAAGCTTTTACGCTACGAAATAGATGGCGTTTTCAACCTTAGAATCCTTCTTCTCTTGAGCTAACATAGCCCCAATTGCTGTATACGTGACAGTTAGATATAGCAATAGTGGCTTTTGCTGATGTGGTGGGCAAAGAATCGGGATTCACGAGGTACGCCTTGATACGTTCAAAAGCGGTGGCATTACGGAGTCCATTACGTGTAGGCATTTTTCTTCATCAACTTGAAGATCGGCTCGTAGATCGAGGTTGGGCGATTTACAAAGCGGCTTATGTATTGCGATCTTCCCATGAAGGATTTCACTTACGTCGGTGTCAGGGGTGGCTTCATTTCAACTATCGCCTTGATTTTCGGAGGGTCTACTTCAATTCCCGTTACGTCACCATATGTCCTAGCACCTTGCCTCGTCTTACACCGAAGGTGCATTTAGGCCGGATTCGGTCTCATGCTTTGTGGTCTCGGAGGCGGCGAAGAATTTTCTCAAATCAAGAAAGTGCGGCCATCGATCCTACGGAGTGTATTATCATGTCGTCCACATAGACCTCAATTTCTTTGTGGATCATGTCATGGAACAAAGCTTGTAGCGCCCTGCAGTACGTAGCCCCATCAATCTTTAGTCCAAACGGCATGACCGTGTAGCGATGCGTACCCCGAGGGGTTGTGAAGAGTTTGTCTTGGCTTGATCTTCTTACGCCATTTTGATTTGGTTGTAGCCGTGGCCGTCGACGAAGGATTTAACTTCATGGTTGGCGTGGAATCTACGAGAATGTCGATGTTTGGCGGGGAAATCATCTTTTGGGTGGCTTTGTTCAAGTCTACGAAATCTCACGCAAAGACACTTAGGATCTTTCCGTTGGCCTTGGTCACCATTACTATGTTGGAAAGCCATGTAGGATATTCAATGACCACGATGAACCACCTTTCGAGCATCTTTTCTATCTCTTCCTTCACTTGTAGGGACCATTCGGGCTTAATTCTCCTTAGTTTCTGCTTCACTGGCTTGACTTCCGGGTCAAGCGGTATCCGGTGTTCAACTATGGAAGGGTCGAGGCCTGGCATATCTTTATAGGACCATGCAAACACATCCACAAATTCTCTTAGCAGTTCAACCAGAGAGTCCCTTTCAGTCCCTTCGAAGAAACTACCAATCTGTAGCGTTGCGAGAAAGAAATTTCTGATTCCTTTTATTTTTTATGAGTCGCCACCTATATTATTTGATTGGAAACATAGAAAAACCATTTGAAAGAGATTTGAGTTCGGGGCTTAGGTTATGAAATGGGTAGGTTTAGAAGGCATCCATTTCACCCAATCCGGAGATCGGTCTTGCTAAAGAAAAGAGAGGTTTTTCAAAAGAAGAAGTAAAAAACGAATCTAAATACTACAAATAAAGGTCCATTTGACGAGGTCAAACGGAATGTAGAATCGATTGCTTCGAGACCGTCTCCATGATTTGGAGAGGCTCTAGGCCGATCCTAGATTCTATGGACTTATACCACTCTAACAATCAATTAGAAGGAAGTTTAGGAATTACCTTGCGTGAGGTGATTTGGGCAGAGTTTCGACTCAAGTTTAGAGTCGACCCTTCACACGGACAGAGCTTCGCCTCGGTCCTTGACTTGGAGCTTGATGCTTGTTTATCAACAAGGTTGACAAACAAACTATGAGGTGAGTTTTAGGGTGATTTTGAGGGATTCTTTCAGGGAAAGAAAACGACAAAATGTGTGTGTGTTGTGTAAATTCATGTTTTGGGATTTTCGACTTCCGACCCCTGATCCCTTGGAAGTCACCAAGTATTTATAGAGGTTGGATATGAAGAAGTGGAGAGTTAAAACCCTATCAGATGGTTCTAGAACTCCTCTCCCATTGGTTGACCGGAGAGATAAAGTTTTATCCCGGAAAGAGGTTGAAATCGACGAGGGAACCGGCTGTCGCAATCTGCGAGGGGGATATCTCGCGCGAGACACGCCATCTCGCGGCGAGATATTGCTCCTGTGGACAGTTTTGTCCTTTCCTCGTTATCTCGTATGCAGTTTAGTCCCAAACTAACGGTAGTTAGTCAAAACTTAACGAAACATGACGAAATGGTGGATTTCTACTTCTTGACTCAAAGCGAGACTTAGAGTGGTATAAGTATGATCCGATGTGTTCAGAATGGGGTGTCTACACAATCTGCGTCTCTTTAGGCTCTTCCGCAGTTCCCAGATTCACACTTGTCAAAATCTCTTCGGCAGCTTGGGCTCGATTTTCCTCTTTCCGAACAACCTGCTTAAAGATTTCTTTGAAATATTGTTCGTTTAATGTGTCTGCTTCTTTATCTAGTGAATCATTATTAACCATTTTTAAATTATTAGTTAATTTATCATTAGTTAAAGTGGCAATCAAGGGATACTCAGAAAGGTTCGTCATTTCATTAAGAACGAAAGGAAATACAGCATTGGCTACAATTTCGTAGTCTTCAGGCGTAAGGCCATCGGAGGACTCGAGAGACTCAAACTCAACAATGAGAGACTCGGAGGGCTTTACAAAGGTTGACACAAAGGGACGGGGGACCAATTCAAGCTTGGTGATCATATCTTCTTTGGTCGCGGACGGGCCTGAGAGAGTTTCCCAATTCCTTAATGGCATCGCTGTCAGTGGCCTCATAACTCGGGGGTTATCTTGTTTCTGTTCCCCTTCCTCAATCATTGCTACCATCTCTTCGCCTGAACCAGATTCAATCGGGTTCGGCACCTGAAAACCGAGCATATGAATGTAGGGATCTTCTTGCGGATCTGCCGCATCCTCAATTCTGGAGAATTCTAACTCGTCACAATCTGACCGTTCAATCCAGATGTAAGGACGTATTGCGTCTTGGTGTGCTGCTGGAAAAATCTCATGCCCCATGCTCGAGCGGAAAGGCTTAGCGGGTAGTTCTTCGAGGAGGACGTCCCATACGATGTTCATACATTCGAGTCGAGTCTGCCGGTATTTGTCGACTTTTATCATGAAAATCTCTTCGCTTGGCGAGGCCAGAGAACGGGTTTGAAGAACGCTGACAAATCTCTGATTGGAGACTGGAGGTTTGTGTGCTCGTATCATGGCGGTATTCAGTTTTTCTTTCCATTCTGCCTCCAAATGTTGGAAATAGCAATTGAACTTGATGAATCAAACTGCTTCAGGGTCTGCCCGCTTGAGTTCGTTGACATAGTTGGCATCACCGGATTCTGGGGGATTCTGATGAGACTTGTCCCGATAGTCCCTTGGTCGATTCGGAGGAGGTAGCCCTGGTGTCTGGCTTCGGGCATGCTTGGCGACGGTCTCGACTTCGTTCCCTATGAGGAAACTGTCACCCCTAATGACTTCAAGATCCCCCTGTCGGTTAATGAACTTGACGCATTGATGGAGAGTGGAAGCTATGGCTTTCATGTGGTGTAACCAAGGGCGCCCCAACAGAGCTGTGAATTCGGAAGGGATGTCCATTACATGGAATTTTGCTGGCACCATTTGGGTTTCGAACCAGAGTTCCAGAACCACCGTCCCCAGGATGGGACGAGACGTGCCATCGTAGGCCTTGATTGACCGGGTAGATGGGATCATGTGTCTTTCATTGATGCGTAGGGCCCTCATCATGCTGAGGGGAAGGACGTTAACGACTGATCCATTGTCCACCAATACCCCCGGGAGTGATACGGTGTTGAGCCGAATAGTGATGTACAAGGCTTCATTGTGTTTGGAGACATTTCTTGGCAAATCTTCGTCGCAGAAGGTGATCATGCTACCATATAGTCGGGGATCATAGATTTGGTCCTTGTCTGGAGAAAGAGAGTCATCAAGCCAGTCACTTTGTGCCTTTTTCTTGCGAGATGCTGAAGCCCCTGGGTTATGTTGAGGCCGTTTGTGGCAGTTGCCATCCCCAGTCAGCATGTTGATTGAGTGCGAGCGCCAAACTGGCGTTGGTCTTTCTTTGTCGGTATGCACTCGGGAGCTGGAAAAACTGAATCTTGGCTGACCCCGCGGGGGGTTAGACTTTTGATTAGCGATAAAATTACCCGGATCTACGATTCTCGTGTTCGAAGGTCTCAATTCTATCGTTGGTAAGGCTTTTCAGCCTTTTCTACCCTCGTTTGCTTTGGGGAAGACCGGGCCGGAGTAGAGTACATAGTAATCAAATCCCCGAGATGGCTCCCCGAGCGTACCCACACCGGTATCACCGGCCTCGAACCTCTCTTTCAATTTTCTTTGGGGAGGAAATTTTCTTCTTCTTAGGAGGACGGTCCTCGTGTATCCAAATTCCGATAGTCCCTTTCAAGGCGATCGGGCGATCACACATATATCCCACCAAATGTGTTCTACAGTGGTGGTGGATTTGGGACCTTAGGTTGAGCGAGGCCTTGGAATGACTTTGAGTTGAATTGGTCCGGGGAGATCTGCTGTTGGGCTCATCGGGAAGCGAATGGTTGGACTCTGCCGGGTAATGAGAGGTATTAAGAGCCGGGGGAACAGGCACATGTTTTTCCTTCAAGGGAGCCCCAGTCAGTTGGGGGATTGACAATGTTCCGAAATGACGTGTGGCCTCTTCGATCCAGGCCTGCTGTTTATTCTGACGTTCTTCAAGAGCCCTGATGGCTAACCATATTTCCTCCGTTGTTTCCCAATCTCCGTTCCCCTTACTGATTTCTGCGGGATCGGTATCACTCGAGAGGGACACACGATGGCCGCCGAGGTATGCCGCTTGCTCCATCTCGGCTAGCTTTGTTGGAATGGCGGCCCTTTGAATTGCTGTTTGGGGGCTAGTTGGCCTGTAAGTCGACGGGCAGGAGTCCCGGCGGTGGAGACATAGGAATCTTGTGGTGGCATCTTGATATATCTAGGATGATTAAGAATGGGAGGAGAACCTTCTTCCTTCTTTGCGGTAAAAGTGCCATCGGAATTGAGACTGATAGTCAAACCATGACTTGCGACAACCCCCAGAAGGTCGTCAATTTGAGCCTCATGTGGAAGTCTCATCTGTTCTACCAACTGGATCCAATCTTTGATGCTGCGAGGGATTTTGGAAGATGGAGCGGTATTGTCCATATCATTACCGGCTGATGCAGACATTCTGAAACCTGGAGTCGGAACAAACGGCGAAGCTGACGATGCTCTTAACTCTTCCCAACTGATCAAACGGTGACCCGGTGTCCGGAACCAACCTTTGTGAGGAGCTGCGGGGGGAAAGACATGAGGGTTCAGATGTCTGGGAATGAAGGAGGATAAGTGTTTGGGCTTTAGGCTCATGCAACATGCAGTTATTTGTTCTTGTTTACTTAAAACATGTTTTATTAACCTAATCGGTTGGAAAAGAATGCTCTTCTTTTTCGCAAACTATTCTGGATCCTGGATCAGTGGGCCCCGTCAATACGTCTATAAGCCCCTCGTATTCCACCTATATTTCGACCACACAGGGTGGACAGCCCCGGGCGAGGGTCCTATAGGGCAAGCGGGTCCCACCGATCGAAAGAAAAACGATCCTAAAAGTCTGGCGGGTAATCGAGTCTTAACGAGCATTCGATGTAAATTACGGACAAAGCTGACGTCAAAGTCAAGATCATGTCCGAGGGCTCGACAAAAAGTCGGCATGATTCGGACTGATAAATGTCCACAATTGATCTTGAATTGTCGTCAATTAGGCCGTAATTAGGCATGGAATAATCATTAATCCTTGATGACTCAGTGTCATGCTGGGAGTCGGTGTATAATTTGTGCCAGTCAGAGTCAAAGTCAAGGCGCCAATCAATATCTGGTCAAAGCCCGTGACGGAAAACCGGCAGGACTTCGACTGATTAGGGTCCCCGAAAGATATTGACTTGGTATGCCGACTAAGGCTTGAAAGGAAAGGTCTATACACAGACAGGGCATGACACAGACCAGACTAAAAACCAACCGGGTCTCGGACAAAGTGTGTCACGGACAAGTGCATGGTCGACACGAGGCTCCATGGGATGTTTGGGTAGTCCCGTGCTTGCACCGCGAGGCGTAATAAGACCAAACGGGCCGCGACAGGATTTCCGGGTTAGGGACGTAGTGTGCAGTGTAAGGTCACGTGCGCGTAGTGTGCAAGCAGTCTATCTTCTTTTTCTGAGTAAAATAGAAATTTTTCATGTGTCTTAAAAAATATGATGCATGATTATTTTTTTTGAAAATTTTCCTTTTGATAAATCCTTTTTTTTTTTTAAATCCTTTTTTTTTTTGGAATTCTTTTTTTTTGGAATTTTTTTTTGAAAGCAAATGAACACATAAGCACATAATTCAAAATTCAAGGCAACGGGTCCGATAGTCAAAATTTTGACTTTTCCGAGGCGGCCAAACAACACGAAATGTGCAAAATCAACCACACACAACAAATGATTTCAAATGCCGGGACGGAAGCTTGACCCTCAAAAGCTTTTCTTTTTTTTTTTGAAAACAATGATACCGGTACGTGGGATTGTTAAACCACAATTTATCCCCGACTCGTGTTAGGAGGCGATAACGGGAAGTTTAATGGTTTCCACCAATATACCAAATATCATTTTTTTTTAAGATAAAGCTTATTCTATCCCCAGCGGAGTCGCCACTGTGATGTACCCGATTTTTTGAAATCAAACGGAGTCGCCACGCCATTTTTGTTTTAAGGGCCAAAACTTTGAAAAATGCCCGAGATTAGAGATTTGGGTTCGGAGGTCACGTTACACGCCGGGAAGAACGTTAGTGTTCACCCGAAATGCCTCGTAAAACGAGTCTTCCAAGCATTAAAAACCATTTGTGTGTGTGTGTGCGTGTGTTTTTTGGCCAAAATAAGTTCTAACTGAAAAGTAAAAATTGGGAACTCTTTATTAGACTTTAAACAAGTCCCATGATTTTTAGTATGATTTTTGGGTTGAGTTTTGGTCCTCAAAATATTTTTTGAAGTTGAAAAACATTTCAGCCAGAATGAAAAAGGCAGTGGACACTTGATTTTAAAATGGGTTTAAGGGCTTAAAAATATCAGAATCTGGGGAAAGTCCGAGAATGAAAGTTGTTCAAAACACCTTAAATAAGGTTTATTTAAAAGAAATTTCCCATTTGGAGGTGATTTGGTAGACCAAAACCTTCTGGAAATCTCAGATGTGAAATCTGGATTTCCAGAGACTGAGGAACTGACTTTTAAAAGAAAATTTGAAAAAGGGAGTTTTACTCACGCAAAAAATAAAGTAAAAATATGTCTGGAAATATATGGATGTTGGATACAAAAAGTATTTTGTAGTAAACACCAAATTACAAGTTTCTGTATGTCCAAAAAATTAGACCATGGACAGAGGTCTTAGAGAAAGGCTACTGGACAGCAACTTCCTCTTGAAGAAAAACATGATTTTAAAAGGGGTTTGGCATCCATGCTTGTCCCCATTTCCTTAGGCTTTGATTAGTAGTAACTAGACATTTTAGTGGTGATCTACTATATCAAGCCATCCTTAGGGTACATTAGGACTTAAGCATTTCATTTGCTTGGGAAGGGGAATTTTATCCTTGAAAATGAAGATTTGATGTATGAAAATGGTTTTTAGGGTTTTGAAAACTTGTTTGTAAATAAGCAAAGACACTTTGAAAGTAATGTTGATCCTTGTAGAGGATCATCCATGGAGATGAACTTCCATGGTGATCCTCTTGGATCTAGGGCAAGAAGATGAACAAACTACATTTTGAAGTTTGAAAATGCTTGCATGGATGAAAGAATTTTAGGGTGAGGAGAAGGAGGTTATACCTATCTTCTTTGTGTTTTGTGTTTGAATGGATTCAAGGCATGAAAGTGTTTAGGGTTTGAATGTGTTTAGGGTTTGTAATTAGAGTTGGTCAAAGAGAAAACAAGTAGATAACAATGAAGTCCTCTATGTTTTCTCTCTAATCCTCCTCCTAAGGGGTGATTTAAGCTTGGGCTTGTGTATGTATGAGAGTGATTTGAGAGTGTTTTGAGTGAGTGGGATTTGGGAAAGATTCAAGAGAAAATGGTGGCAATTCAAGTGAATTCCCACTGTTTTCTCCCTATTTTTCGCCAAGGTGCAGTTATAAAATGTGTTGTTCCTCTTTATTTCTGTGACTGAAGGGCTCAATTTATAGGCCACTGAGAATTACATTCTCATCCATGCGGATACATGTGTAAGCGTGCCTGGTGCATTAAATGCTGCTCTAGGCTTTGGACAGGAAGAATAATTTTCAAATTAAGCAACCAGAAAATGTTCCAGCCACTTCTATTTCGGGTTTTTGACCTTTCTTTTGCTTTTTTTGATTCTTTTCTTGGTTTATCTTTAAATGGCAATCCCTAATCTACCCTCACTTTGTTAGAAATGTTAGGAATTGTTAGAAATGTTAGAAATGTTAAAACTTTCGTTAATTTTCTAACGAAAATACTAACAACTCAAATTGGAGCACTTACAGATTCGACGGAGTTTTCGAAGGGTTTTTAAAGTTCCGGATTCGACGGAGTTTTTGGAGTGATTTGAAAGTTCCGGATTCGACGGAGTTTTCGAAATGCTTTGAAAGTTTTCGAAATGCTTTGAAAGTTCCGGATTCGATGGAGTTTTCGAAATGCTTTGAAAGTTCCGGATTCGACGGAGTTTTCGAAGGGTTTTGAAAGTTCCGGATTCGACGGAGTTTTCGGAGTGCTTTGAAAGTTCCGGATTCGACGGAGTTTTGGAAATGCTTTGAAAGTTCCGGATTCGACGGAGTTTTCGGAATGCTTTGAAAGTTCCGGATTCGACGGAGTTTTCGAAAGGATGGAAATATATGTTAGGAAATAAATGAGAACCGTATCTGCATTGCATCCTTTTGACATGCGTTCGTGCATTCTGTTGACGTTGCTTCTGTGCTTAACGTATTTCGCTGTGTTCACCTGCAGGGGCGAGGGACGGTTGATGTACACAACCAAAAGAGTCGGGGAGCATTCGAGGCAGTGAGAGCGTTGTGGGAGGTATTCCCGGACGATGCTCAAGAGGGAGATAGGAGTCCACGGCAGCTGGTGCTTGACTCCGGATTGGCTGGATTTAATAGTGCGATAGCTGCGATAGCTGCGACGCAGAGGGCCAGGTCCATGTACGTGGCTTTGAGAGAGTACTGGTGGGATACGACCCACACTTTTCATTTCAGGTGGGGGGAGGCGACGTTGACTCCCAGTGATTTTGCTGCTATCACCGGGTTGTCGACCTATGGCAACATGCTGGTGTAAGTGGATGGCTATACCCCGAGGCAGTTGTCTGAGCTGCTGGGTTTTGATATTACCGATGCCAGGGTCTTAGGCATTCGGTACAGGCCGATGGAGAGGCATCTGGAGACGGGTATCGTAGATTATTTGGCTGGGTCTTTGAGGATGACCGCGGAGCACCTGACTCGAGGGTTCATTTGGTTGCGTTGTCAGCGACTTTGTTCCTGACTTCTGACACATCCTGTCACTTCCCTCTGCTCGGGTCGCTGACAAACTTGGATTCCGTGAGGGGGTATGCATGGGGGGAGGCTGGACTGGCCGAGCTCTACCATTCCCTGGACAGGTTCTCGCGGGGAGAGGAGAACTCCCTGAGATGTTTCTCGCTTACTCTGGATGTAAGTTCACATCTTTTTTCTCTTCCTTGTCTCTTTTTATGTACTCGTATGTATCTGCTCTGTAGCTGACATAACTTTCCATTTGCTTGAAAGGTCTGGTGCTATGAGGTGTTCAGTCCGCAGCAGTGGGACATTAGGGAGGCGTATAGACCCCTGTTCCCTGCCATGCTGGTTTGGCAGAAGAGGGCGAAGAAGGCGGTCTCGTCGAGAGTGGGTACTCGACTGACGTACGAGGAGGTGTCCCAGGCCCTGAACCAGGAGTTCTCTGAGAGGATCTAGCTGACCTGGTGGAGTCGATTCCACGCTGTCGCCGTTCAGGTTGCTAGTGAGGTTACGAGGCGGCGAAAGCTCCTGGTGGGACTTCATTGCGATGTTATGTATCTGGGGGAGAGGGTGACCCGTCAGCATGGCTCGGGGTCCCTTCTGATGGTACCGGTGGATCCTCCTATGCACATGCAGCATCCTCTGTCGATGCCGATGGATGAGTTGGAGAGGTATAGACAAGGCGTGTTCTATACCGAGTACATCATAGCGGGGGCCGACTATGAGACTTTCTTGAGGATGAGGTCAAGTGAGCCCACAGCAAGACAGGAGGGCGAGGGCCCCGGATATCCCCTCGAGATCTCCCGCTCCCACGCGCTAGGTGGCGTACGAGGCTGGGACGGTTGCGCCGCAGCGACTAGTGATCCCATTTCGGAATGACCCGAGACCTCAGTACAGGGTTGTCCCCAATGCTTCGGTGAGCACTTTTTTGATTTTCTGCATTTGATAGTAGCATTCTGCAAATGTTGCATCTGTACTTTCTGCTTGTCCTTTTGATGACTTTCCTGGTTCGCAGGTGTCTGGCCGTACGTACAACGAGGCTATGAGACTGGTGGATGGGTGGGCTGCCTACGCTAGGAGGATCGTGGCGTTCCTGAGGTGCAGTTCCCGGAGGAGCGTGGATGTCCGTGAGCCGAGGCCGTCTAGGCCGAGAGGTTCGCCTGCTCCGACGGCTGGTGGAGCGGACTTTGTACAGGGATTTGGCCAGTTCGCGGGCGGAACAGCTGGGTTTGGAGCTCATCCTCATTCGCACTCAGGGCACGAGAGGGGAGAGTCCTCGAGTTCGCAGACGCCGAGGAGGCCTTTTGCATATTCCCGCCTGGAGGAATTCGGGGATTATCTGTTTGCGACGGATCCGGCAGCTGCGGAGCAGTGCATCGAGTGCTCGGATGACGAGCAGGACTCGGAGTAGTCCTCCTTTACTGCCTTTTTTTTTAGACAAAATGTATGTATCATCGGGAATGATTTGACTTGAACTGTATTTGAAATGGCGCCCGTGGGGCGGAACCTGTTCTTCGCACATTCATTCTGTGATCACCTTCTTTTATTTTCGGAAAAAAAGGAAGTAGGTTAATCAAAAATAAATAATATGAAACATGCATAAAAAATTGAACGGGTCAAAAATTATGCCTATATGCACTGATAATTAATTAATTGCACTGTTGCACGAGCCCGGGGCGGAAGGGATATTGACATTGGTTAAATGAAACCAGGGGCAGCACGCAGATTCATAAGGCATGAACAGGGCATTGTTTAGAAATGCTTCCAATTTAGGAGCAGCTGGCTGCAGAGTTGACCAGGTCAACTGCAAAGGGAGTCCAGCCGGACTGAGAGTGAATTTCCAGAGTCTTTTAAATTACAGTTTCAGCTTTGCAATTCGTTAAGAACTGCGTATTCACCTCTGATCAGTTAGCTGAATTCTCTCAAGTTTCTAAGGTTTCTTTCATTTTTCATGGCTCCCTTTCCTAAGCTATCGTCTCGGATGCAAGAGCGATACTTGGAACACTTCCAGTCGTGGGTGCGGAACCACACGAGGCAAAATAAGGGGTTTTTCGAAGGCTGTTACGGGATGAAATCTGTTTGGGCTTTGAAGGAGCTTATGCCAGATTGGGATCTTTTGAGCAAAGATTACTGGATGTACGGAGGAATGTGTACAACTTTTCGCATAAATGAAATCACTCCTACGCTTCAAGATTTTCGGGCCGTGCAGGAGGACCCGAGACGGAACAGCTAGTTCTTTCGTATCTTTGGTGGCATGGCCACTTTGTTGAAAAGCTAGTGTCTCGCTTGGTATCTCTACGAGGAGAAGCATACGGATGCCGATATTGAACACTGCCCGATTATGTTGACATTTCGTGGCCGCCCGACAGATTTGCCCAGGAGCCGAGGGGAGCATTTTTTGCGTGGGACGCGTTTGCTTCGTCGCGATCGCTTCGCTCACGTCACACTGGCGTGTGCCATCACGGTGCATCTTGGACCTGGTGAGGCAAATGGGCCGGAGCCCGGGGAGACATTGTCTGCCATTGGTCTTGGGCGAGACGTTCACGGGCATAGGTCGGATGGCGACCGTGAGCCGATACATGTGGGGAGGGAGTCCCGCTATGCTTACCATGTGGTTGAGAGAGAGGTTACGAGATGATGCCCGAGGTGCCAATGTCTTGTGACGCTTGGTCCTTCTCTCGATGTCCTTTGGTGATAGGGCAATCAGAAATTTAGCCGGAGCTCGGATGGCGAGACTTTGCACACATCACTTGCGATGGTGGGTTCCCCTAGCAGGAAGTTACGAGACTTGTCGGACCGCTCAAGAGGGTCACTTGGTTGTCGAGTGTCGGGGCTGTCTCGAGACGTCTTTCTATATTCCATCGTTGGTCTTTGCCGACGATGCAGGGAAGCGAGTGCCATTGACGGGTTTAGTTCATCTTTGCTACCTTCGAGGTGGGATCTCTGGCGATGGAAGATCCTTCGACGCTATTCTTGCTCACACGCGGTGGTGGCAATACACGTCCTTTCGTGCCGGGGTTCTCTTTTCACCGGAGAGGGGGCACCGTTTTTGTCCGACGCATATCTGGACTAGTACAAAGAGTGTATAGGGAGACACGAGATGGCTATCTTGTGGAGACGGGATGAGCTGACAGGGTGTGCTGGCCACCTTGACATCTCGACCTTGAGGAGGCTGAAGCGGGGCTAACCCCTCGGAATCGTACTGGGAATGACATGGCCGACTATGAGGCAAAATGCTGATCGGGAGGCCAATCAAAGCATGGTCATGATGGCTCGAAGCGAGGCGGCTCGAGACGAGCTAGGGAGAGAGGCTGCGTTGACAGTATAGGCTTGGCAGAAGGCGTCGGGAAGGGTCACGAGCCGTGTAGAAGGACTACCGGAATATTCCTGTGAAGGTGAAGAATACTCGCCGTGGAAAAGTGGAAGGGAAGAAGGATGAAGGACCAAGTACGGGAAACTAGGTTGACCTTGTTGTCCGGAGTATCCACCCATTGTCATTCCAGACACATTAACGGATTAATGTTTTATTGTAGTTTTGCTAGCGTGTAGCGAGTCAAGAGTTGACCGTGCTTGAACTCATCAAAGATTGTTTTAATCGTAATGAATTTGTAGGTTAAATGAAAAGAGTTTTCGAAACACAAGCAATTGATGCTTATTGTATTTTTTTTTTTTAGACCGAACCAATGATGGTACGCCTACGTTCCCCTTTTACAATTTGGACTAAGGGACTCGGGTCACCGTAGTTCGACACTTTAGGTGAATTTGAGAAAACAAAGACAAAAAAGTGTGACCCTGTTTTTTCCCCTTTTAATCTAAAGTTGCTTGAAAGGCGGTTTAGTGCTTTGAATTGTTCTAATCTGCGGGTTTTGGTCCATTTTCTTGGCTTTGCAAACCTAGGCTAAACAACTCGGATTTAAATACTTTTTGATCCTGTATTTAGTACAACTATAGTACTACAGTAGGGAATTTTAAATGGGCCAATTGGATAATGGGAAGTGCTTTAAAAATGGTCGTGAAGTTGCTTGAAAGGAGTTTTTGACCATTGAACCAAATGTTATAAAACTTGTTTTTTTGAACTTGAACCCTAAAGCGAAGTTGTTCAATATTGTATAGAGATTGTGTAGGGCTGGTTATATGTGGTTTTATCCCTACATGGTGGCTTGGACAAGGTCTTTGGCTTATATAGTGCCTTAAATAAGAAGTTGCATGTGTTTGTTAGACAGGAGTTGAAGACCTGTTTCTACTTTCCATAGTATGAATTGATTACGTAAGACTTATGTGATATACTTGGTGACATAAGTGCTTACTTGTTCATAGTTGATTGTGTACAAAGTGTTCAAATACTTGTTGCGCTTTGTTCTTTTGGTTGAACATGAGTACTTAATACCATGTCATTTCATTGTTGTTATTCAATAGTGTTGAAATACATGTGCACTATTGTTATTGATTTAACATGAGTTATAGTTCCATGTTATATATATTGATGTCCCATAAGGTGGACTTATGTTCAAGTAACTGTTATGTACTTGACTATGATGGTATGTTTGAATATTGTGGGGGTATATGGGATCCCAACACTTGTGAGAAGATATTTCATAAGTTGGTTTGATTGCCTTATACCTGTGACCTCTCCCCCATCTGTGGCCACGGTCTGGGGGTGCTCAGCTTCTATGGATATGTGCAGTCATGCCATATGAATGCTGATAACTTATATGGATCTCTATTGAGGTCGTATAAGACGTGAATAAGCACTAGCATTTCACGAGAGCGGAGTATCCCTCCCACCGTTGTACTACATATGATTCAGATGGGAATGGTAAGGGAAAGGTAACGTAATGTGTTTACTGTTTCCCAATGTGTTATTGAGCAACTTGATTGTATGTTGCATTGTATATGACTTATTGGTCAGAAGGAAAAGGTAACGTAATGTGTTTACTGTTTTCCAATGTGAGCAACCTGTTTATGTGTTGCATATTGTATGGCATATTGTTGCATACATAATAACTTGCTGAGTTTTTATCTCACCCCTTCTCCCTTTACTGTTTTAGAGCCCGCTGAGACAGGTGGACCAGACCAGTGAGGCTGGGGAAGAGTTTGGACTCCTTTTGGGTTGTCAGGGTACGAGTTCTTTTGGGAGTTGGGCTGTATTTGGTTGTTATTCTTTTGGGGAATGTATTGTATATAAAGTTTTACAACATGTTTCATTTGTGTCGTGTTGTAAGTAACTTAAACTTGGTTTGTTTTTGGTTGGCTTGTGTATAGCCTTTTCAGTTGTATATTTTTGTAAAACCAGGGATGTGTTTGGTTTGAAACAGTTCCCATATCACACTCCGTGTAGAGAGGTTATTTTGAAATGGTTTTAAAGGGATGTGATTGAGGTTGGAGAACCGTTGACATTTGTCGCAGCTTCGGACGGCTTGGATGCGATCGGTTTCCATTGATATCCAGTAGTATCCCATACGGAGGATGATCTGTGTCAATGCTCAAGCGTTCATGTGCGGACCGCAGGTTCCGTTGTGAACTTCGTTCATTAGCTCGCTGGCTTTTTCTTTGTTTACACACCGAAGGAGTGGTCCTTGGTGGCGCTTCTTGTACAACATACCCCGGAATGACGAAATGGGATGCCGGGCGTTTTAATGCCATCATGTTTTTGGCTTTGATCTCTTTTTATATTTTCCATCTTCATTTGTGAAGGAAGCTTCTCCGTTTTGGAGGTACTGGTAAATTTGATTGTACCAGGGTTCGTCGATCGTTTCTCTTTTTGTTTCGATCTCTATTTCCCGTCTGCCTATTCTGAGGGGTTTCTACCTTTTCCATCGGGAATTTCGACAAGAGAGGCGAGGGTTGCAAGGGGCGTACGCGGCGGTTCTGTCTCTTGGCAAATAATGAAAAGAGATGTCCTTGAACCGAGCAATGCCGAGTCTCAGTACACATCCGGTTCGAAATGTTGCGCTCGAGGGCGGCTTCAGGACCGGCTGCGCGGGCTTCGTATTATCAGCTGCATTGTTGGTTGTTTCAAAATTGACTTGATGGCTATGGGAGTGTGCTCGTCCTTCCTGGATCGATAAGGAGCATTCCAATACCATTCCCCTTCTTGTTGGCTGCCCCATCAAAGAAGAGTTGCCGGCCGATTTGCGATGTCGAGTGAAAAGATTCCGTCGTCCGGAAATTGCGGATCGGGACCCTTAAGTTCACCGCTTTGGCAGAAGTCTCGGGTTCGATCTACCATGACTACGCCCTTTGTTGATTTTCTCGACCATGTACTTGATGTCGAACTCGGCCGGGGAAGAATGACCACTTGGTTAGTCGCATTGACAGGGGATGGCTTGTCGAAAGAGATATCGGACGGGGGTCCATTTGGAGACCAAGAGCACCGAATGTGACCGCATGTAGTGTTTGTTTCCCGACTACCCATACCAAGGTGGTACAAGTTTTCTCTAATCTGTGTAGCCGAGTTCACTTCCTTGAAGCTTCCGCTACGAAGTAGATTGCATGCTCAACCTTGGAATCTTTCTGTTCTTGTGCAGCATTGCTCCAATTGACGTGTGCATTACCGTCGATACGGGAGTAGTGGCTTGTCTTCATGTGGCGGGCACAATTGGGGGATTCACCAAGTAGGAATTGATTTTCTCGAAAGCTGTCTGGCACTCGGCGTCCCAGTTGATGTCGGCATTCTTCTTCATCAGTTTAAACATGGGCTCGCAGAGAGATGATAACTGGTTGATGAAGTGACTGATGTACTAAAGTCTTCCCATAAAACTCTTCACTTCTCTCAAAGTCAAAGGCGGCTTCATGTCGATGATGGCCTTGATTTTCTTGGGATCGGCTTCGATACCCCTTTCTGTGACCATGTACCCCAGTACCTTGTCGCGCTTGACGCGAAGGTGCACTTCGTAGGGTTCAATCTCATGGAGTGCTTTCGAGTCCGTTGAAGAACTTTCTCGGATCCGTCATGTGCCGCATGTCCGATCTTACGGAGTGGATGATCATGTCGTCGACATATACTTCGATTTCCTTGTGAATCATGTCATGGAAGAGGGCATTTACGGCTGGTAAGTAGCCCCAAAGCATTCTTGAATGACGACATGACCGTGTAGTAGTATGTCCCCCACGGAGTGGTAAAAGCAGTCTTGGCTTGATCCTCCTCGGACATTTTGATCTGATTGTATCCAGCGAACCCATCCACGAAGGACTTTAATTTGAAATTTTCCGTGGTGTCGACTAGCATGTCGATGTTAGGCAGTGGGAAATCATCTTTAGGGCTGGCCTTGTTGAGATCCCGGAAATCCACACAGCATCTGACCTTTCCGTTGGCCTTGGTGACCGTCACGATGTTGGAGAGCCAAGTCGGGTACTCAATCACTCTAATGAAACCAACTCGGAGCATTTTCTCAATCTCTTCTTTAACTTGCAAGGACCACTCTGGCTTGATTTTGCGCAGCTTACATTTGACATGGCTTGAATTTGGGATCCGGGGAATTCCTGTGCTCCACGATTGAGGGATCGAGTCCATGTCCCGGTATGACCAGCAAACACGTCAACATACTTCCTGAGGAGGTCTATCGGGGCTTCTTTTTCTGCATCGGCGAAGAAACAGCCCACTTGTGTCTCTTTAGGCTCTTGCACTGACCCCAGGTTCACTTTGGTCATAACCTCTTCGGTAGCTTGGGCCTAGTTGTCCTCTTGGTCAACTACACGCTCGAGAACTTCTCTAATGTATTGTTCGTTTAATGTGTCTCCTTCTTTATCAGTTGAGTTATTAACGTCTTTTAAGTTGTTTGTTAACTTATCAGTTGTTAAAGTGGCAATGAGAGAATACTCCGAAAGGTCATACTTTTCATTGAACGAGAAAGGAAATACATGGTTGGCTACATTCTCATAGTCTTCCGGCTAAGGTCGTTGGACTGACTCGTGAGGATCGGACTTTTACAAGAACTCGACTCGAGGGTTTGAGACCGGGTTTAGGGAGATGTGGGTGTGAGTCCAGCTTGTCTTCCAGTTCTGCCTGGCTTGCCCTTGGTCCGGTGAAAGTTACCCAGTTATTCAGTGGCATTGCTGGATGCTTGATGAGGGTGCGGGGATCGAGAGGCTTGGCTTTTGCTGTCTCGATCATGGCGATCATGCTGTGTTCGGAGCCTAGGTCAATCAGGTTCGGCACCTCCATGACTTCTTCAAAAAGACTCTGTAGAGCTGGTCCACTGAGAGCGTCATCTATGAATTCTGGTTCCTTCTGCTTTGGAGTTACTATCTCGAATGTGGCCTCGGCGGCTGATTCAAACAATCTGTTTCCCATGGAGAGTACCCTGAGCTGCTCCTCCAAGTCCGGGATTCCCTTGAATGTGTACTCGTGCTGGACTGTGGTGGCCGTTGGTCCAGGTAGAGCTGTGATGTCGAGGAACGCTCCCCTTATCGGATTAGCTTTGAGTCCTCTAAAGCGCTTGAGGTCCCGTGCTACCTGTTCCATCCTTTCTGTAGTCTCGGTGCTGACTATCCCTGCTTCTTTCTCATCTTCATCGTTCCACCGTCGGTCCCCTCGCTTTGTCGGTTCCTTGTCGGTCCCCTCGCTTTTGCCGGTTCCCCGTCGGTTCCCTCGCCCCGCTCGTTGGTTCCGCCGTCGGTCCCCCGCCCGCTGTTGGTTCCCTTGGTGATGTAATGAGCGAGGTTGAAACTGTAAGGTCGTAGGTTGGGTGTGCCGTCGGAGGTTCCCCTTTTGCGGGCTGCTGCCTTGGTGCGGGCGAGCCTTTTGTTTTCCTTGATGCCAGCCGGTGTTGGTACATAGCCAAGCCCCTGGACCGTGGTGTGGTCCTTGACTTCGATGAATTGGTGTTGGACCTGTAACATTTTGCCGAGCCCCAGTCCTGGGATGAAGTTCATGAGTTTCATCATCTTCATGGCAGGAGGGATCTTGTCGTTAGACAGTGGAAGGTCCACGTTGCATATTTGGATCTTGGAGGTCTCCAGAGTGAATCCTGTTAATGCCATGTCGTCATTATGCTTTATTTCTAACACTGGGATGTCGTTGGTGCCGGTCCCCTGGTGGTGACATTGTCGCCGTAGATCGTGGTTAGCTCGTCGCCTTGCATGAACTTCGAGGCACCGATGAAGGGTGGATGCCACGCCATTGATTTGATGCAGCTGTGGACGCCCAGGATGGCTGTGAAAGTGATTGGAATGTCCAACACTTGGAATTCGGTGGGAATCATCCGCTTGCCGAACCAAATGTTAAGAGTAGCAACCCCGAGAACTATACGGGACGTAGAGTCATAGGCCTTGACAGTGTGGACTGAAAGCTTCTGTGGGCTTGATGTCAAGCAGGTCCATCATCTTGGCGGGCAAGACATTCATTCCGGAACCTCCGTCTACCAACACACGAGGAAGGCGACGCTCGTCCAGCTGGACTGTGATGTAGAGCGGCTCATTGTGATCAGCCCCAAATTTTGGCAGGTCCAAATCTCGTGAAGGTGATAATGTTGCCATAGTGGATGTTGCCGATCATCCGAATGACTTCGTCGGGGTCAAGGCCCACGGGGACCATGGAGCGGGCCAAACTTTCCTCTAGCTTGAGCTTGTGAGGATAAGAGGATGTGAGCAAGGACCAAAGGGAAATGTTCGCCTGGGTTTGCTTGAGCTGAGTGAGTATCGGGTCCTCTTTTACGGAACTTGTGTCTTCGGGCAGACTGGGTTGCGGTTACGGCTCCGCAGGCTTTTAGTGGCCTTAGGTGGTAATGCATGGATTTGACCCGATCGGGTTAGAACGCCGACATCAGGTTTGGTTCCTTCCGAACAGCCGCTCCGAAGTTGAGCCATAGTTAGAGGAGGATTCCTCGTAGCGTAGGGCCATATGTCTTCCCTCAACTCGTTGACTGTCGACGGATTCCCGGGAGCATCGGCGGCTTGATGCATTCCGTCCTGTGATACCGGCTTGGGTGCCTCTGCGGGGAGGTAGTTTACTGATTGCCGCAGCTGTTCGAACGTCTGCACAAATGCAGTGGCTGCTCGAACCGAATCGTGCGTTGGTGATCCTCCGAGGGAGGTTGGAGAGTTCCTGGCTCAAGCGAACGGTCTCCTTGATCTCTTCACGGTATATCGCATTCCTTTCCTTCTTACCGAGCATACTCAGGGCATTCTGGAGTTGGGTCTCGCGATATTCATGATTTGCTAATTTTCCTCCGCTCTTGGACCAGATCAACTTTCTTGCAGCAGAGCCTGCGTCGAGAGTTAGTTCCTGCGTTTCCTCCCATGTGAGAATAGCCAGTGCTTCTTTGAACTGCGTGCGGCAGTCTAGGTAAACCTCCATCGGGGAGAGCTTTCCCTTCTGCTTTATCTGAGTGGCGGGTATGTCGGAAGGTGAGTACACGGCTTCCCGAACATCTGCCCATGTGACTGGTTGTTGTCCCAGTTGATCGTTTCTGTAAACGAATGCCGCTGTCTGTGGAATTTCCTTGAGTAGTTGCTCGAGACGAATTTCCATCTTCCTCTTATTTTTTAATAGACCTTCTCCCCTAAGTTGGCCTTTAAGTTTGAGTGCGAAAATGATCCGTTTCCATCCTCCCAGGACCCTTGGGAGTTCGGTTTTGTTGGCCTCATGCCCGGCTTGGAAGAGAATGGTTTCATCGTCTTCGTCGTCGCTTTCATGGTAAACTTGCTTTCCTCGGGGAGGTAAGCGCTGAGATTTGTTCTGCTGTGCCGTTCCATCTCCTAGGTCGTCGGGACCGTTGACCACCCTCGCCTGGCAGAGGGGGTTGGATGAGAACAGACGGTAGTCGATGAAGTTGCCGTGAGCAAAACCCCTGAGGTCGAATTGGTCTAGAGTGGCCTCTAGCTTTCTGTCTGAAGCTGCTTGTGACACTTTAAGGGCTCGGTCCCTGTCGGTCTTTTGAGCTTGGTTTTCGTCTCAGAGACGGTTTTCTTGAGCGGCTAGTTCCATGAGGGCTTTCCTTGCGAGGGCTAAACAGTCTCCATAGGTACGCACCGTCTGGCTAGTGTCCAGAACTGTGATCACATCCAGATCTCCGAATGGCGGAAACACTTGGATGATGTTGACGAAGGAAGTCAGACTGGGACATTCCATGCGGCCTTCCTTGATCTCGGTTACCAAGAAATTTGCCCATATCTGCTTGATTGAACACACAGGAGTGTTGAATTCTGCAATGTTGACAGCCTCGTGATCTCGCTCGATCGCCAAGTCTATCGAGCTAGCGCCCTCCGGCGGGATGTCTGAATCCGCGACCGTGACGACTGGGAGCAGAATCGAACTGGAGCATGCTGTTGCTGAGGTGGTCATTTCTCGCGTCGGAAGCTGACTCTGTCTTGCGGGGAAGACCTTTACAGATGTTTTCGGGGTGGTTGCCGGAAGCATTCCCGAGGTTGATCTGACTTGTGACAGGGTGAGGATCTTGGTCTCCTTCGCTGTTGCCCTTGGCCTTGAGCGGCGCTTGTGGCTTTAAGCTTGACCGACGGCACGGGCCGGTTGCCACCGGGCCGGTACTTAGAAGTGATGGTGAGCTCGAGCTCGGTTAGCCAGTGGCCTCATTTACCATGAGCGGGCATGCCGAGGGTAACTTTGGCATTGCAGAATCTGACGATAAGGACCGGATCCTTGGTATCATCGGGATATCTGGAATAGATGATGTTGATGAAGTCGTCGTCAGTCACTTGATCGGAGGGATTCTTCGTCGTGTCAACCAGTAGCTTCCAATTGTCAGATAGCAGCCTATACTGGACGTTGAGCTTGACAATCTCCATAGTGTTGGAGCCTTGGTCATAGGTGTCTTGATCGGAACGGGTGCCATCCTCGAAACTGAGCATGTGAATGCAGAGGTCTGCCCGTGGGTCTACCGCGTCCTCGACTCCGGAGAGTCCTGATTCGTCATAGTCTGATGGCTCAACCCAAATGTAGGGACGTATTGCCTCCGGGTGCGTTGCTGGAGCTGCTAGAAAAACATCATGCCCTTCACTAGAGAAGAGGGGTGCAGCGTGTAGTTCCTCATGGAGGACATCCCATACGACTTCCATGCATTCATCACGAGAATGACGGTGCATGTTAACTTTTATCACGAAGATCTCTTCGCCTGGCAGGGCCAGAGAGTTGGCTTGAAGAATGGTGACGAATCTCCGATTAGAGACTGGGTGTTTACGTGCCCGCATCATGGCGATGCTCAGTGTTTCTTTCCAATCTGCCTCCAAATGTTGGAAACGACAGTTGAACTTGATGTATCGGATCGTCTGTGGTCCGCCTCGCTCGAGTACGTTTATATAGTTAGCATCTCCGAACTCTGAGGGATTCTGATGAGATTTGCCCCGATAGTCCCCTGGTCGGTTTGAAGGAGGTAGCCCCGGTGCCTGACTGCGGGCACGCTTGGCTACTGTCTCTGCTTCATTTCCTATGAGGAAACTGTCCCCTCGAACGACTTCAAGATCTCCCTGCCAGTTAATGAACTTAACGCACTGATGGAGAGTGGAAGCTATGGCTTTCATGTGAAGCAGCCAAGGGCATCCTAACAGAGCCGTGAATTCGGATGGAATGTCCATCACGTGGAATTTTGCTGGCACCATTTGGGTTTTGAACCAGAGTTCCAGAGTTACCGTCCCCAGGATGGGACGAGACGTGCTGTCGTAGGCCTTGATAGTCTGAGTAGACGGAATCAGATGGCTCTCGTTGATGCGCAGGGCTCGCATCATGCTGAGAGGGAGAACGTTAACGGCTGACCCGTTGTCTACCAATACTCCGGGGAGTGTTATGGTGTTGAGCTTGAGAGTGATGTACAGAGCTTCAATGTGCCCCGAGGCATCTCTCGGTAGGTCCTCGTCACAAAACGTGATCATATTGCCATACAGTCGGGAATCGTAGATCTGGTCTCTATTCGGAGAAGGAGAGTCATCAAGCCATCCGTTTCTTGTCTTCCTCTTGCGAGGTAAAGCTTTTGCTGGAGCCTCGGGATTGTGTTAAAGGTCAGTTTTGTGGCGGTTCTTGCCCTCAGTTGCACGTTGATCGAGTGCGAGTGCCAAGCTGACCTTGATCTTCCTTTGCCAGTCCGTGCTCGAAAGCTAGACAAATTGAATCTTAGCTGATCCCGCGGGGGGATAGGCTTCTGACTGGCAGTAAGATTGTAAAAATCTGAGGCATTTCGGTGTCCCAAGGTCTGAACTCTAGTGTTAGCAGGACTTTTCGGCTTTCCCACCCCTGTTTGCTCTTAGGCTGCATGGCCTGGAGGAAGGGAGGACTGGCTGGAGTAGAGTACGTAGTAGTCGAACCTCCCGGATGGCTCTCCGAGTGTACCCACACTGGTGTCTCCAGCTTCGTATCTTTCTCTCAGCATCTGTTCAGAGGACATCTTCTTCTATTTTCTCGGAGGATTGCTCGGACCATGTCTTGGGACTCGTACTCCAGTGCGGAGCGATCCACAAACATCTTAGCTGATGTGGACATTTGATGAGGACCCGACTGGAAGAGGCGGAGGAATTGGCTCTGCGGCAATCTTCTTGGGCACCCACTCAATGGAATTCACACTGTTGTTGTTGTTCGGAAAAGGGTTTCCGACTGTATTGGGCCCACGGGGGCGCTCCAACTTTCCTTCCTCTATCAAGTTCTGAATTTCGTATCGTAACCCCACGCAGTTGTCGGTGGTATGGCCGTGATACTGATGGAAGGCGCAGTACTTGCTCTTGTCAGCGTTGACTACGGGATTCTTGGGCTTGTAATTTGCAACGGGTTTAAGGAGACCTTCCTTGATTAACCCTTCCAGCATCTTGCTCAGTGGCATGTCCAACTTGTCGAAGTGTACGGCAGGCTGGTTCTGAGTAGGATTGTTTCTTTGTGGGACTGAGTTTCTGTTGCCCGACTGCTGTCCCTGATGGATGTAGTTGACAGACGTATCTTTCCCTTTGTCGGGGGCCGGTGCGGGATTGAATGCAACTGCCGAGCGGTATATGTATGGCACTGCAGTAGCCAACTTTTCCTTGAGATCCTTCTCGAACTGTGAGCCGGCATTGACCATGGCCCAGAGATCTGGGAAGAAATGATGACTGATGAGAGTTCTGATGGATGGTCTTAAGCAGGACTTGAAGATCCGCATCTGTTCATCCTTGGAGAGTGGCTCTATGATCTCGGAGAGTTTCCAACTCCACCTCTTGTAGAATTCTCCGACGCTTTCATTCGCTTTCTGCTCAGTGGTGACTAAGTCCTCGCGACTCGTTTCCCACTCTAAGTTGGATCGATACCGTTCAAGGAAGATGTTACTGATATGATCCCAGGTGTGGCGATCCGCAGGCTTGACCCTCAGAAACCATCGTAACACTGAATTTTTGAGCATATGCTGGAAGTGTTCGACCATTTGCTGGAGGGTTGCTCCTTTCGCTCTCATACCGAGAACGTAGGTGTCGACGTGCATTTGAGGACATTCGGTTCCGTCGAATCGGTCCATCTCCGACATTCTGAACTTGGCAGGGAGAGGCGTGACCATTCTCGGATCTGTGGATTTGAGCGTTTCCTGCTTTGAGCTGCTCATGGTGGCTTTCAGGTCTTTCATCTGTTTGACCATCCAGGCCAAGGTTGGGTCCAGTGGTGGACTGTGAGGCTCGGCGCCGGGTGCTACCACGTGAGCGATAGTGATTGGAGGTGGAAGGCTTGATATATGTGGATATATGGGGGTCTTTTCTGAACTGTATCGGGGTTTGTCCCCGGTGTTTTGGGATTCGTGTATAGACAATGGGATGAACCCAGGAGGGTATTGAAGGATATTGGCATCTGTCTGAGATGGTCCAGCGGTGCGCTGGTGGTATTGAGTGATGGGAGTAGCACTGGCCTGGCCAAATATGGCATGGTTGCCCTGGGAGGTGGCAACATGAAGCCTAGGTCGGCTGTTTCCTTGGTTCGAAGGAATCCCGTAAGTTGGCGGGAGAGGAACCTGGTTGAAAGTTTGGGGAGCTGGTTTCGGGGAATCGTCATCCTAGACCAGGACAAAAGTACCGTCTGACTGGGGATAGCTGCTATACCTCGCTCATTCAGAAGCTGTACCACGAAATTTTGCTGATCTTCTTTCTGCCTCTTGTGAACCTCACAAGCCCGGATGGCTTCTTCCAATGTCATATCTGTTACCGGTGGCGGGGGTCCTTCCCCGTCATGATTTCTCGGTGAGCTAGACATGTCAGAAATTCTGACTGAGGGAACTGAGGGAACCAAAGAACTGTCTGACGCTTCCGTAACGGTGATTCTGGCAAGGCGCTGACCCAGAAATCTGAACCACTTTCTGCTCGCTGCAGGGAACGAAAGGCAGGGTTTAGGCTTCGGAAAAGGGGGATTTGGATCAAGGTTTTGAGCTTGTGCAATGTGCAGTTACCGATTAATGTTTACTTAAAGCGCATTTTCTCAGTGTCCTAATTGGTTGGAAAAGAGCAAGTCTTCTTTTTCGCAACTAATCCTAGAGCTCTAATCAGTGGATCTCGTCACTACGCTTATAAGCCCCTCGTTTCCATTTGTAGATCGTCTTTCTCGGGACAGATTATCCCGTGCGAGGTCCTATAAGGCAAGCGAGTTCCACCTACAAATGAAAAAGTGAACTTAAGGCTAGCTGATCACGCAAACTTCCAACGTATGTGACGCACGAGCCACAGTCGAAGTCAACGTCCTTAAGTTAAGGCGGGGATCGTGCAAAAATTTTGGCATGACCTCTACTGACTCACTTGCGCAAGGGACCTTAGCTTTTGGCGTTGGCCAAGTTGTGGCTGGCACGGTACATACGGCGAGGTTTGGTGACACGACGTCACATTGAACCATCGGGTATATTTTTCGGCAGAGCTCCTCGTCAAAGTCAAGGCTGAAAAGCTCAAGACTTCGGGTCGGGAACGACCTTCGGTCTCAACCTCTCGAGCTTGACTCGGGGCGGAACCCGGTGTAAAAACATACACTTAGGCTTTATGACACGAGCTAAGCCAAAAACCAACCAGGGTCTTGGAGAAAGTGTGACACAAAGAGTGCATGGCTTACACGCGCTAGGATGGGCTGTTTGGGACGACCCTGTACGCCCTCGAATGGTGTCTGGCAGACCAACCGAGGTGCAACTGATAAGGCCATCCCGGGTTACGGGTCGTAGTGTGCAGTATACCGAGGCAGCCAGTGCACGTGTAGTGCAGTGTACTGAGGCAACAAGTGCGAGTAGTGTGCGGTCACTAAAATTCTTTTTCTGAGTAAAACAGAGATTTTTTAGAATGTGTCTTAAAGCATTATGATGCGCAGTTCAAAAGACAGCATGAAAATCAAACATGAATGGAGATGCACAAACATGGTATGATTTTGAAAAGACGACAATGTAATGCCTTTGAAAAAACCGTTCGAGGTTTAAAGTAACGAACGCACACAAAAATGAGGAAGGGTAAACGAAAGTTTGACCCACGGAAGGCTTTTTTGAAAACATCGGCAGTTTTGAAAAAAGTATCGTGGTCCCCAGCGGAGTCGCCAACTGAAATTACCCGGGATTTCGCGTGGACGCGAAACGCGGTTGTCTTTCGCGGAGGGTTGGTGTCTGAGACCTCGCTTCATGGGAAGGAAAATGAGGAGTCGCCACGCGGTTTTGTATTTTGAGCCCAAACGTTGAGAAATGGCTTTTGTGAAAATGGTGTCGTTTTTATTGGTAGCAAAAACTTAGGAAAAAGCTTTGAAAATAGGGGATCATTTTTATTGGTAGCAAAAACGAGTAAAAAGCTATTTAGTACCAGAGATTGTTAGGTTCGGAGGTCACGTTACGTTTCGGGAAGAGTATTACGAGATCACCCGAAACGCCTCATATGACGAGTCTTTCTACCTTTCTCGAAATCGTGTGTGTGTGTGTTTTTTGAAATGGGGGCTTGAATGACAAGCTTAATCTTGGTTTGAATGTCAAACGTTGATTAGGTGACTTTGTTTGAAAAGGCGAGCGTTTGAATGACAAACGTCGGTTTTGAGACGGAAATGATCATTTGCGTGGCAAATGTCGATTTTGAGTTTGAAATGAACGTTTGCGTGGCAAACGTCGATTTTGAGCTTTTTGAAAAGGAGTTCAAAGGTCGAACTCCGGTTTTTTGAACCGGGCGAGTCATTGTTAACGATTTTTACGGGAAAAAGCGTATTAAATGATTTTGAATGTCAAAAGTCGGCTTTTAGTTTGAAGATGAGCGTTTGGATGCCAAACGTCATTTCGCGCATTTTGAAAGAGAGTTCGAAGGACGAACTCCGGTTTTGAACCGGGCATTACATTGTTAACAATTTTTACGGGAAAAAACGTATTAAAAGATTTGCAATCAACGAATCGGGTTGCGACTCGGACTTTGAAATGTAAATACTTTCACGATTCAAATGGGTCGGACTTGTAAACAGTATTTAAATGCGGTATCGACGGAATCGAACGATCCGGAATCGTAAATGACGATCGACGAGCCAAACGACTCGGAATTGTAAATGACGATCGACGAGCCAAAACAGCTCGGAGTGGTAAAGTTGCATGAAATGTAAAGGACGTTCGACGGATCAAACGGTCCGGAATTGTAAATGACAGAAAAGTAAATGACGATCGACGGATCGATCGATCCGGAGTTGTAAATGACAAAAAAGTAAACGGAACGGGGTCGGAACGCCGTTTTAACCCGTGATTACTTCTCTTACGGGAAGAGAAGAGGATCAAGGGGCTAAAACATATCGGACCCCGTTAGACGGAGGCGTCTACATTTCAATAACGTTGTTCGAAATGGTTGTAGCGACTGGCGCGTAAACCGAGACGAAATGAGAGATTAGGGAGAGGGAGTTATACCTATGGCTAGAGTCGACTCCTTTGGCTCGAGGGGTGTATACGGGATACGGAGAGTAGTTTGGAACGGTGTTTCGGAGTGGAGGAGGGCGTATTTGATCAAAATATGGAGTTTTCATGCAAAACGAGGTAAAACCGAGGCTCAGGAGGGGTGAGAATCAGTTTAGGCCGTGAGGTTTTGGTGGAGGGGGGTAATTTTTTGTTGTTACAAATGGCTTTGACAGCCTCTCTATTTATAGGTGAAATTTCAGTAGGAGTCCGGTCGGACTTAGACTGAAATCCAGGGGGTTTTGTGGTACTTTGGAAATTTGAGGGACTTGCTGGCAATTTCTATAGTCTGCACAGGGAGTTCGGCCGGACTGAGACTGTATATCAGGGGTATTTTAGTCTTTTGGCCTTGATTTTTGATTGAAAGGTGACTAGAGGGAGGTGGCATGCTTGTCACGTGCCCTGTGAGTCACCAGCCATGTGGGAGTTCGTTCCCGGGTCCCGGTTTTGTTCGTTTTTAAAATAACAGTTCGGAAAATGTCCGAAACGCCCTCGGAAAGTGCCGAAAAGTGCGTTTTTTAGGGAAAGCCGTGCTTTCACGTGCGATGACGTGTGTCAAGTACGTTTCGACGTCGGGATGCTCGGGGCAGTCCCGGGACGTCTCGTTGGCAAGACAACGGGGAGTTAACGAGTTCCGGTTAACCTGGAGAGGGCCAGTTAACGGATTTCAGTTAACTTTCTGACGGATTTTGACGATCCGGATTTGGGTACTTACAATATGCAATTAAGAATCTTCAAGTTTACTTAAAACAGTGTCTTTTAATTATTTCTATTTGGATGGAAAAGGTTGCCCTTCTTTTTCGCAACTACTCTAGATCCTGGATCAGTGGGCTCCATCACTACATCTATAAGCCCCTCGTTTTGCACCTAAATTTCGACATCCCAGGGTGGACAGCCCCGGGCGAGGGTCCTATAGGGCAAGCGGATCCCACCGATCGAGAGAGAAGAACGGTCCTAGCTAGTGGATTATAGGAATTTTAACGCACGAGAGATGTGGATTTAGTCAATGTCAATGCCGTGAAAGTCAAGTCTTTTAGCCTCAACGAAATTTCGGCAGAGCTTCGCTTGCGCGATAGACGTTTATTTTGGCATTGTCCAAGGAAGATAATAGACAGAGGTCGGACGTTAAAATTCGAATGACACGGTGTCACATTGAGCGTTGTTGCATACTTTGTGCAAGTTAAAGTCAAAGTCAACGCCGGGGTCAAGATTTTGCCAATTTTTGCCTAACGAAATTTCGGCATAGCTTCGCTTGCGCGAGGAATCTTGACTCTAGCATGGGCTCGGGTTTGACTTTTACATACCTCGTGCAAGTCAAAGTCAATGCCGGGGTCAAGATTTTGCCAATTTTGCCTAACGAAATTTCAGCATGGCTTCGCTTGCGCGAGGAATCTTGACTCTTAGCTTGGGCTCAGATTTGACTTTTATGGGGGTATACGATGAGGCTGTATGACACAGTCTAGACCAAAAACCAACCAAAAAAAGTCACGGTTTTAAAAGTGTGACACGGACTAGTGCATTGGTTGAGATTGGCTGCCATGGGGAGTTTGAGATGATTTCGTGCGTGCCCGGGAGCGTCTTAACACTATCCGTGACTGCAGCTGAACAACCATCCCGGGTTTAAAGGACGTGCGTGCAAATGTGTACAGGATATATATAGTGCGCGTAGTGTGCGGTCTCCTAACAATTCTTTTTAAGTTAAAATAGAGATTTTTCATCATATGTCTTAAAAGAATGTTTTGGGGATGGGGAAAATGCATCACATAAGCACGTAAATTTTCTGGAACCAGGACAGATTCAGGACTGAATAGCCCCAAATCACCACAGTTTCCATATTAACTTCAGATAAAAATGTCCTGGTGGAACTGCGAATGAAGCCGTCCGGCTCAGATCAAGGAAGATCAGGCCGTCCGGCTGAATTCAATAGCTTTCCAGGTTCTAATTTGCTTCCTTTCCAGACTATTTTTCCAGGGATTTTTGGCAACTTTCAGCTTCAGAGTCGCACCTTTTCATTATTCAGAGTATGCACAAGCCAAAAAAGAACACAAAGGATGCATGAAAAAAAAGAGAAAATTATACAAGCACAAAGATCAGACCCGATACGGAAGGCTAAACCTTGTAAATGTTTCCAACTCTTCTTATGAGAAAAGAAGTTTGGAAAACATTTACATGTCCCCAGTGGAGTCGCCAAACTGTGAATGTGGTGCCGCCAGGAGTTTTCCTTTTCTTTTTTATGAAAAAGGGGTCGCCATTCACCTCAGTTTGAAGACACCGGTTTTATGAAAAATGGAGTCACCATGCCATTTTGATTTCCTCAAAACTTTGAAAAAAAGGAAAAGGGTTCGGAGGTTAAGTTACTCCATGGGAAGAACGTTTGGCGTTCACCCACGGAGCCTTGCAAAAGCAAGTCTTCCTAGGTCCGAAATTTGTGCTTGTTTGTGTGCTTGTGTGCATGCGTGATTTGAAAAAAGGAGATGTGCCAAGTTGGTTATCCGAACGTAAGAACCATTTTTAAAGGTTTTAGTCCGGGATACCTTGGACTTTGGTGTTTTCGGGAATTTGATCCCGTGCTCACTTTGGACTTATGATCATCATTACAGGACTTATCTACCCTCCCGTTATATTAATCAACCATCATAGGCGTAGGAGCCTTGGTATGTCTTAACCTAACTTTCCTTGGGGATTTTAGTCACATGTGATCAAAAGGGTTGTCTTTAAGTCCAAGAATGAGACTCTTTAGAAAAGAATGAATCTTTGTCCATCGATCCTACATCTTGAGACGATGATGATTTGTAGAGACATTTTTATGTTCGTCTCAAGTGATTATCGGAGATTTCGGGACTAATACTCATTGATTTCTAAAGGGACAAAGATTGTGGCATTTTTATAGTGGGATTGATGTAAAGATGGAGTCTTTACACCTATACTCACCATGGAATGCATCAAGAACCACGGGACTAGCGGAATGGGATGTAAAGATTGGATCTTTAAGCTCATCCTATGTCTTTTTGTGCCTTAGAAGGATTTTAGACAATCCTTGGAGAAAAGGATCCATCTTTAGGGACATAGGGGAAATAGCATTAATGTAAAGATTGCATTTTTAATATGAACAATACAAAGTATCATTAAACTAAAGACATAATGTAAAAAGGATGATCTTTATGGCTTTTCCTATGTCCTTAATACCTCATAAGGTGGACAATCCTTGGAAAGCTAGATCAATGGGAAGTGGATGACATAAAATAGATAAAGATTGCATTTTTATACATAAATGGAAAGGGAAATTACATCATCATATGGTAGATCATCCCTAGAACAAGCCACTTGTGGAATCTTTTTCATCCTAGGGAGAGGATCTCTATTTGAATCCTTTGTGTAGGGGAATAGGAAATATAAGAACTACATTAATAAAGATTAAACCTTTATGACAATAATAAAGGTAAATGACAAGTAATAATAGAACAAGAGTATATAGGAGTGTATCAAGGGTAAAGGAAGGAGAGATTACCAATATTAGTTTTTCTCTATCTTCCAAGGGAGTTTTCCTATGCAATATCTATTTAGAAAGTAGATTAAGGTAGGATTAGTGTATGAGAGAGGAGGGTTTTGTGTATTTTTTGTGACTGGAAATCGAGTTCCTATTTCTGCAGAGTAAAAGTGTTCAAAATTTGTATCCCAAAATGAATAAAGGAGGCCTCTATTTATAGGCTTCTGATGTGTTTCTAATGAAGCCGCCCGGCGTGATCTTGCGGCTAATGAAGCTTTCCGGCGTCTTCTTCCATCGCGTCAGCATGTTTCTGGAATCATGCAAGGTGGCAGCTTGGAAGCTTCTTTCCAGCGAGGTCCTGTTCAGAATTCTAATTCCTAACAGGTCCTTCCTTGCTTGGAAAGTATTGAAAAGTTCCCGAATTGCCCCTAAACTTTATGAAAGTTTGGGGAACTGCTAGGAAACTTTAACTGGAAGGCATGAGCCAGATTTGGGTACTTACAGCAACACAAGATTTATCAAGCGGAGAGTAGTTGACTTCACTACCTTGGAATCGATGGCTGACGAAGT
The DNA here is from genome assembly GCA_022495995.1 of Adenophora triphylla var. japonica. Lineage (NCBI taxonomy): Eukaryota > Viridiplantae > Streptophyta > Magnoliopsida > Asterales > Campanulaceae > Adenophora > Adenophora triphylla. The sequence continues at coordinate 703,634 of JAFEMH010000267.1, read as the reverse complement.
ATATTGCATTCTCTGTGTGGCAAGTTGGCTGTTCTTGAGCAAGCATAGCCCCTAGTGCATTGTCAGTAACCGTGAGGTAGAGTTTCAAGGGTTTCTCCTTGTGCGGTGGAACCAGGATCGATGGGGAAGTCTAGCAGTGCTTAACTTCCTCGAATGCCTCTTGACCACCCCAAATGAGCATTTTGCGGGGTTTAGCCTCATTTTGTGATGTCTTAGTCGATTAAAGAATTTTCTGAGATCTCTGAAGTGTTGACCATCTGTCCCTTTGGAGTAGATAATAATGTCGTCCACGTACACCTCTATTTCTTTGTGGATCATATCATGGTAGAGTGTCGTGACTGCCCTCTGATATGCAGCCTCTGCGTTCTTTAGACCAAACGGTATGACCGTATAACAAAATGTTCCCTAAGGTGTGGTGAACGCTGTTTTGTGTTGGTCTTCTTCTGCTATTAGAATTTGGTTGTACCCTGCGAAACCATTCATGAATGAGCGGACCTCATAAGTCGCGGTATCATCGACCAGCATGTCTATGTTTGGCAATGAAAAGTCATCTTTAGAGGATGCCTTGTTCAAGTCTCTGAAGTCGACACAGACTCGTTTTTCCCATTTGATTTGGTCACTTGCACTATGTTAGCAAGCCATTCCGGGTATTCGATCACCTTGATAAATCCCACATTCAGGAGTTTCGTGATCTCCTCTTTCACCTGCATCGACCATTCAGGCTTAATTCTTCACAGTTTCTATTTGACTGGTTTGGAGTTTGGTAGCAGCGGTATCTTATGTTCCACGATCGACTGGTTTAACCCTGTCATATCTTTGTAGGACAAAGCGAAGACGTCGACGTATTCTCTGAGAAGCTGTGTTAGGGTCTCTCTATCTTCCCCCTTGAAGAAGCTATCGATCTTGGTTTCTCTGGTATCTTCTATCATCCCAAGGTTAACCGTTTGCATTTCCTCATCGTCAACAGGGCCATTCTTTCCATAATGACCTATTTGCTTTGCTAATTCTTTTAAGATTTGCTCGTTTTCTTGATCTATCTCATCATATGATTCATTATTAACTTGTTCATTATATTTATTATTATTAGTTAATTCATCATTCACGATCTTATCAATCTCAGGGTACTCGGAAAGATTAAAGTTTTCATTAAGGAAGTAGGGGAATACATGCTCTGCCACCGCCTCAATTTCCTCTTGAATGAGTTCATCAGAGGCGGAGACTGACTCTAAAGTGAAAGTTACAGAGCCTATCTTCCTTCGGGGATGGAGAGTACAACCAAGCTCTTTGATCATGAAGTCTTCATCAACAACTGGTCCCCCGGTGACGTGCCAGTTTAGAATTGGCTCATCACATTTCTTGATTAGTTTCGTGTAATCAATAGTTGGAGCATCCCCCTTGGATATGGCATGGATCTGGTTGTCTTCTAGCTGGCATAGATTCTCGAACTGTCGCAGCATGTCTTCTCCCAACACAAGGTCCCATTCGCTGGTCACTTTGGCTTTTGTGCCCCACAAATCTTTAGGGATTAGTGGGACGAGTTATGTTTCGTCTGAAGAAGCGTCGTAGTCATTGAAGATTTCAAAGCCCGGATGGCGCTTTCCTGCATTGTCAGTCCATGGATCTGAAAAGATGAAGTATGGGATGTTTTCTCCTTCTCGAATGAAATAGCCATTGAGCATCTTTTGATATGGTTCCAGGTTGCAGCCCTTGGTCTTTGGTTTATTGTGACTTTTGTATGCATTTTCTTCCCTCTTATTTGGAATAAGGGTACTCTCTTCTTCTTCACTTTCATCGTGAATGGTAAGGATGTATCCTAAGCCATACTTTATGTACGGTGAGGGAACATGTGATGACTCTGTTATCCCTTGCAAGTATTTGCCATGTCCTAAGCCAGGAAAGTACCCTTTCGCTTGCATCATTCTCCAAACAGGAAGGTTTCCAGAAAACCAAAGTGCCTTGGAGTAGTTATTCTTATTGCAAGTCTGTATGATGTTTACGGTACTATCTTTCTCAATCTCAAAGCCATTGAATAAGTAATTAGAAGTGCTATGTTGTACTTCAAGGATAGGGCTAGTGGTAACCATTTCCAAGTAATAAGTTGAAAGATGCTGGGATGTCGATGACTTGGAATTCAACATTCATGGTGACTTGTCCCATCTCTATTGGTATTGCAACTGAGCCCAGAGCAGTTCTAGTAGTGCAATCATAACCTCGTATAGTGTGCCCTGATGGCTTGAGATTCTTGTGGGTAAAACCCAATGATGATAAGGCTTTCTTCGAAAGAACGTTAATTGCGGATCCATTGTCAACCAAAATGCGTGGCATTCGATATCCATTCACCTTAGAACTTATGTACAAGGCTTCGTGATGGTTGTTCCCATAGGATGGGAGGTCCAAGTCGGTAAAAGTGATGACATTGCCAAATTGTACTTGGCCAATTATTTGAGTAAGATCTTCAGGTGTAGCTTCTGAGGAAATGGTCATTTAAGCCAAGGCTTTCTTCAACATTTCGCGATGCTTGTGGGATGCTCGTATAAGGTCCCAAACTGAGATGTTTTCTTGTATCTTCTTTAGCTGGGCTAAGAGAGGATCGTCGGGTTCATTTGATGATGAAGCCTTTGTTTGTTTAGGAGGATTTTCATCCCTTGGATCTTTGTTGATAATCACTCGACCGGATCGTGTGAGGAGATTGACTGCTTTAGACCCTTTTCCCTTTTGTTCTAAGATTTCATCCCAAGACATCATGTAGCAGAAAGAAGATAATAAATTCAAGAGGACTCTCGTCCACAATTGTGTCTAGACGAGTAGGATCCTCGGAGCTACTTCCTATCTCTATTAAATTGACCTTATTATTTGGTAGGGGGTTGGTAACAACATTGGGAAGCCCTATCTCTCTAGCATCAAACAGGTCTTGTATCACGTCTTTCAAATAGAAGCATGAGTTGGTGTCGTGGCCGGTAGTGTTGTGAAACTTGCAGAAGAGATGATGGGCATGATTAGCCGGAAGATCTTTCTTTGGTGGGCCGCCCTCTCTTAGTTTGATTTTTATATTCTTGACAAGTATGTCGTGAAGTTCCTCTTGAGTGATCCCTTCAAGTTTGTTGTAAAGCCTATCCCTTTTCTTCTTTTTGTGGTGGAGGTACCGCTGAGTATTAACCATTTCCAGGATGATTGAAGACTATGGCATTGACGAAAGCATCCTTGGGGTTAGAAGATGAAGAGGAGCTCTTGTTGTAGTCGAACCACTTTCTTTCTTGCCTTCTTTCTTCTGTTTGATGAGGTCATCTACTCATATGCTGGATTTGTGGAGTTCGGCAAAGCTAGGGAATTAGTTACGCGCGAGTTTTTCTTGGTACTCTTCTCGGAGGCATTGAATGAGGAAGTGAATTTGCTCGTCTAGGCTTGGCCTATCAACGATTTTGGTCAGTTTAGCCCTCCATCTTTTGACGAAGTCTGTGAAGGATTCGTTTGAGAGTTGCTTGGTTTGCTCAAGGTCCCTTCGAGTAGTGCGGTAAGTAGAGTTGTCCTCAAATTGCTTTTGGAAGGCACGACTGGCGAGTGGCCAATCAAGCCTTGTAGAGAGTGGAAGAGTCATGTACCAATCTCTAGTGGCACCATCAAGAGTTTGTGGGAAGCATTGAGCTAGCAAGTTGTCATCAACACCCATAGGTTGCATGGCCTAAGAGTAGGTTTCCAAATGGGATTTTGGACAAGTAGTGCCATTGAATTTTGTTATGTCGGGTGTCTTGTACTTTCTAGGAAGCTTTGACATGGATTGACGAAGTGTGTAATAGTCAATAAAGAGTGAGGCTCCCATCCTCACATCGAGGGATGCAAGTTTCTGTTCTAGCTTTGCCATGGTAAGGGGTAAGTTCTTGCTTTCTTTCTTGGAAGTGTAACTCTCATTGTCAGAGGAGGAAGATGATAAGCTAGGCTCATACTTCTTTTTCTTGCTTTTGCTTTGGCGACGGTTCTTAGCCTTCTTGGTGTATGACTCTTCTTCTTCGGAGGAAGAATCATTCTTCTTTTTCTTTTCTTTTGTAGCTAGTGCCGCCCTAAGCTCTTGAATTTCCTCCACGAGGGTGTGGATTTGGGCTGCTTGGTCCTCTAAGCGACCATTGGTTTCTTATAGCAGTTTGTGATTGTTTTCAGACATGGTCTAGTCACCCGAAATTTCATCGATGCCGAACATTGTGTTGGGAGTCTTGAGATTGATGCAGCTTTGGGAAACTGACAGAGAGATGCAGAGATTGTATCAGGATCAAATCTAGTCCCAACAAGTCAAAAAAAGGCTTAAAGGGGTCAGGCTCAACATAGAAGATAGAGACATTGTCCCGCGGGGGACAGGCAGTCTCGCGCGAGACAACCACACGGAAAGTCAATTTTTGTTAACCCTAATTTTTGGTCGGAATGGAGAATCCATTTTGAGGGGTTTCTAAGGTCTTTTTCCAAACCTAACGACTAAGTAATCAAACCAATCTATGTAAAATAAAGCCATGTAATATTGTTTTGAAGGATTTTTCTTTTTAAAGGGACAATTTCCGAAAGGGTCATTCCGCAGGGCTTTTTCGAAGGGACTTTTCTTTTGCCGAAGGGAATTTTCTGAGTCCTTCTTTATGGTCAATTTACATGGCTTTAATTTGGTCAAAGATAAGAAAGATCACCGATTCAAAACCGACAGGTCACGGAGTGTTCTTAAAGAGACAATCTACATGATATGTGGCGATGCAGGACTGAAAGGCTAGGCTCCCCGCGATATGACAATCTAGGTGGATTGAATACGCGGAGTGGGATGATCCAACTTCAAAGAGACCGGCGACTAGGTCGTTACCGTCATCCGTCCTTACTGTGGGTCCTGGGTCAATCAGGATATGTAGTGCAATGACAGATATAATATGAGTGCGCGTGTGTGAGAGTCAATCTAGCTGATAGGGAAAAATAGAGATTTTTTTTAAAAACAAAAGAAAATAAGATAATGGCTGCACCAAGTGGTTACCTACGTTTCTTCCAATTCAGAAAGACTCAAGCCATCGTAGTTCCGCATAAAGGATAGAGAGAGAAATAATAAATTTAAAATTATAACTCCCGAATCCTCCATGGATCGGACTTTAATCAAAAACCAATCGCACGCAATTCAAATAAAGAGAAATATTTAAGCAAAATACGATTTCGAGTCCTACATCTTAAGGGAGGCATTAAGATGAAAGAACTCTGCAGATAATGTAATCTGGAATCCCCTTTGCAAGTTCGAATCTTATCTCAGACCTCGAGACGAACAAGGAAAACCAAAAAATACACAGATTACCGAAGCTTTGTCTCGCGCGGGACAACAATTGTCTTATGCGAGACTAGCCTGAAACTGAATAAGAAAACGATTTTTATTTGAAAATCTCCCTTATTGATGCATGTCTAAGCCACTTTAAATTTATAAGCCCCCAGCGGAGTCGCCAAACTGTAGCTCTTCGCGGAATTCTTTCGCTTTCTGTCTTTTTTATTTTTGTTTTCGAGTCGCCACCTGTATTATTGATGGAAATATAGAAAAACCATTTTTTGAAAAGATTTGGGTTCGGGGCATAAGTGATGGATTTGGAAGGTCAAGGAGCACCGCATCCACCCAATCCGAAGATCGGTCTTGCTAAAGGGGGGTTTTCAAATAAGAATCACTTTAAATAAACAAATAACGACATCCATTTAACTAGGTTAAATGGAATATAGGATCGATTGCTTCGAGACCGCCTCCATGATTTGGAGAGGCTCTAGGCTGATCCTAGATTCAATATGCTATACCACTCTAATAATCAATTAGAACAATAAAAGAATGAAGGAAGATTACCTTCGGTTTGAGAAGAGATTCGAACAGAGTTTCGCCTTGATCCTAGACTTGAATATCGATGTTCGTTGACCAACAAGGTTGATAAACGAACTTTAGGTGATTTAGGGTGATTTTGTAGGAATCTTTCAGGGAGAGAAACCAACAAAGTTTATTTTTCGGAAGTTCAACCGTGGACCTCTGAAATACTAAAAGTCATCAAGTATTTATAGGGGTTTAAGAGATAAAGGTGGATTGGGATACCTCTCAAGGAAGCTTCCAGAACTCAAATATCATTGGAGAACCGGATTTGATAAGATTTATCAAGAAAAGAGGTTTAAATCGACAAGGAAACTAATTCTGCACATCCTACAAAAGCTTAGTCTCGCGTGAGACACGCCATGTCTCGCGCGGGACAAGGCTGCTCAATGGACAATTCTGTCCTCCCTTTTTATCTCGTATGCAGTTCAGTCCAAACTAACAGTCGTTAGTCAAAACTTAATGAAACATGACGAAATGGTGGATTTCTACTCCTGACTCAAAGGCGAGACTTAGAGTGGTATAACTTTGCTCCGATAAGTTCAGAATGGGGTGTCTACAGGCCTCTTAAAAAACGCTCGCTAGGTTGAAAATCCCAAAAGGGACGGCCTTGGCAAAAATTACAGCTCGCACAAGTAAAGAAGCCCGCTAGATTGAAAACCTGAAAAGGAGGTCTAGGTAGAAACCAGGGTCTGCACTTAAAAAAAATGGAGGCCTTGTCTCGCGCGAGACTAACCCTCTGTCAGAAAACGATATTTGTCCAATTTCTCTCAAAAATGAACTACGTCGACCTGAGCCTCTTATTTGATTGATGTAAAAGAGGAACGTAGGCAGCCTTCAGGTTCGGTCTAACCAAATAATAAAATCAAAACTTGTCCTTGTATTAATTGAATGCATTTGTTGATAGCAAAAGGAAAATTCTAACGACAACGACAAATTTGCTAAGCTAAGAATCTTGAAAAAAAATCTAATAATTAAACTATTTGATCTATCAAAGCAATCTCTTGGTACTCTCTAGGATCTAGCCTTTCACTGACTTTGTAGACCGGCTGACATGATCACTACCATCATCTCGATCTATTTTGCGATTTGGGCCCTTCAAGGAAGAACATCCATCAAGGCGAGTGAAAACAGATTTTGAAAGCCTCTTGAAGACATTGGGTCTATCCAAGGCTTGCATCTTTCCAGGGAGACCATTACCTCTTCTTTCATACCAATCCCCATCAAGAAAATCTTGGGTTGGATCAGTTCTTACATTAGCAAGATCCGATTGAGCATCGCTCCTTCTCAAAACACTGATCTCCACAAAAGAGTTTCCAAACAATGGACATCGCATTTCATCAATCTTCTTCGCATTTGGGTTGCCACTATAGAGGAACCAATCCAAGTACTTATTCAATAAGAAGACACTTGCATCAAAGCTTCAAAGGTTCGTCCAACGATCTCGACTTGTCCCTTTACCCCAAGCTTGAGCTAGCACCCTTGCAAACTCTGGACCAATATAGGATACTTCACAAGAGGATCCTTTAGAAATAAAAGTGTCCTGTTATTGACCGAAATGATGGAGCACCTGCTTGGGAAAATAGAAAGAGGAATCTCGCAAACCCGAAAGCACAACTCTATCAAAACCCCTGGTATTGGCAACATATTTGTTCAATCTCCAAAATGGTGGACACCAAATAATATATGTGGCAGTGGCCTTTGCAATCAATTGAGCCCACTCATCTTCCGAAAGATCCTTGATCAAAAGCTTCCTCTTGTGATACGTAAAAGGGGAATACTCCAACGGAGGGGCTACCAATTTGAGATGTTCTCTAAGTCAATTAGTCAACAAGAGAGGACCCCCTTGAGTCATGGCACCGGTCCTATGCAGCTCATCAAGACCATGAAGGGTTAAGCCCAATACTAAAGGAAGGATGTTCCTAGAACGTTAGCTTGCAAGACAATTTCCAGTTCCACCAATTGGGAGTCAACCAAGTCACCTCTACGTGTGAACAATACATCTCCAAAAAGAGAAAGGGCCAAGAAGTTTTGTTTATAAACATGGAAAGCCTCATCATCTGAATCTCCACCAAAGTGTTCGGTAAAAGAAGAACAATCCACCCACCGGCAGTGAACCAACTCATAACATATATCAAGGGAAATTCCCAATAATTCGTTCAAAACCTCCGAATGATTTCTATCATACTTAGGAATTGCAATCTCACCGGTCAAAGGCATATCCAAGATAGTGGTGAATTCCTCTATGGTGGGTACCATCTCATTAAGGGAGAAATTAAACAGATGAAGAGAAGGATCGCAAAATCTAGCAGATCCCTGCAAAAGATTTCGATTCGATTGGAGGTTCTTCAGAGTAAAGAGGATTATAAATCTAAATTCTTCAATAAACCTATTGAAAGCAAGATTGTGAAATGATCTCACAAAACTCCTTGAGGCTTGCTTAAAAGCTTGGATTGCGTCGAGAGGCGAAGAAAATTCATTAACAATCATGGACGTTGGAGCAATTTCCTTGGAAGCCATGGATCAAAGGGTTGAAGAAGAAAGCAAGAATTTGGTCCTAATAGAATATCCCCAGACTTTTAGAGGCCTGAATGTGGTGTTGGAACGGACTACATGTGTTTATAAAGGAAAACATGACAAAATACTGTTCGAAAAGGAAAAGAACTATTGCCTGGGAAGCGTGTATCGAGCGAGACACCTTGTCCCGCGCGAGACAACCCTTCTGTAAATTCTGCAAAATTTCTGCACAAAAGATCAATCTAGCCCCGACTTACCGAAACAAGTCTCGAAACCTGCAAATATATTCCTCATACACAGTATATATGCCAAAACCTTCTCAAATAAATACCCAAAACTTCACCAGATTTGGCCATTACTTTCCTCATGGATATCACCACGGAAGTCGAGAAAACTAAAATTAATTAGAACTAGGTTAGTAAATAGGAAAAATTGTTGTTTTTGTGCAGCTTAATTGCTAACAGGTACCAAAGAAAAAAAAAGAAATGTTTTGGGCCAACCCGGTCAATATTTACAGATTCTAGACAATCTCAAAGATATTGGAGAATAAGGGAGACCTATGCTATCATATCTCCCGAGCTACCGGCGCCGCCATCACCATCACCGAGGCTACCATCCCTCCTCGATCTCTTGGCTCCGCAAGTAGGGGCCACCGCATGGGCAATCTTCGACGCCGCCGAAGCCGCCTTATGGAATAGCTTCCTGGAGAGGTCCAACAACAAGGCCATCAATCTAGCCATCATGCTCGCCCCACGGTTATAATCCGCTACGAAGAAGGTGATCTGTTAACAAAAGAAAATATTTAGAAAGAATCATACATATACATATATATGGACGATACAAGAAACAGTATAAGCAGAAAAAATGTATCAGTCTAACCGAAGAGACATCGGAAGGGAGGCGATAACCCTCAAGAATATGATCCGTGATCGGGATGGAGCGCATCATCTGCATACCTCCCATCATGTATGAGTAGCTCGGAGGACCATAATCCGGCACAAAGGGCACAGGACCCGCATACTGAGAAGAAGAGACTAGGGCTGACGAGCAAGAAACAGAAGCAGAAGCATGTACATGTGGCTGCCTACCACCTACCATAAGGGGACCCATCAAATGGGGCAGGAATTCCTCATATGAATCCCCTGAGACCACACAGTCCTCTACTGCATATACATTCACATAATTGGCGTACACCTAGCAGGAACAAGAAAAGTAGGGTATATCTCTCTGGGCGGATCCTCTGGTACTCTCCTGACAAGTGAACCCCTGACATGCCGAGGGAAGACTCTATCACCCAAATACATGGTATCTCCTTCAAGCGCTACCAAGATCCTCTGTGTATTAGTGGCAGTCCACGCGCCATGCACCTCATTCTCCAACAGGATCCACGGATACAAGCCCTGCTGCTCATAGCTGAAACTGTTCAGCAAGACCCGTACCTCCTCGATAGTAAGGGTCCAATCTTCCCCCTCCTCCTCATCCACGGTAAGGTTGGAGTGGCTCCATCTCTTGATATCCGGAAACTGAGCCCCACGCTCGTTTAGCTAAAACTTGTGTAAAGAAAAGACAGCATATCCCCATATCTGTACAAGAAAACAGAACATGATTCAGTACAAATCAAAGATAAAATGTGCAAATAAACGACAAAAAAAAGTCAAAAAATGTACCTTCTAAGCAAAAGAATACCCCTGTGAGGTATCCTTGGTGTGCCTACATGCCTCATCCATGGCATAGTAACAGAAAGCCAGACCAGCTGAGCCCCAATCATACATGCTCACCAAGTCGAGATCCTCCAAAATCCCCAAAAGAGCGGTACAAGCAGTGGAGGAATGGTTGGCAAAAATAGTCTCTAACAGAATATACCAGAAGGCGCCTCTCACAACTCGGTCCGTGATCGCATTGGCTCTATCAGCATAGGCCTCAATCTGACCGCGAAGGGGAGCAAGCTCGATAGAAAATCCTTTGACCTTGCTAGGGACAAAACCAATAAGTTGCCTCCACTCGGCTGGGCTCGCCGGCTTGTAACCCCCAATCACCAGAAGAGGATTGCCAGCACACTCCAACCCGGTGATAGCCATGAAATCGGTAGGGGTGGTAACTTCCCCAAAAATGTAAGTGAACAGTATGGGTAGTATCCCACCATCTCACCCTGATAGCCTGGAATACTTGAGGAGTCGGCCACATACCGCGGATGTTATCTATAAAAGTGTTAAGCCCCGTCTGCTCCACTCTAGCTCGGACCCCGTCCAGGACTTTAATTTTGTCCCACAAAGCCTTGGCAAATTTGCACTGCCCTGGCAATTCTTGGTTGGCTTATTCGGCTGCAAAACAAGGAAAGACAAGGAAACATTGTCAGAGATCATCCATGACAAAAAATTCCAAGAAAATAGAAGAAATTTTTCATTGGAGTAATTCATCGAATACTTGGCATGCATACTAGAGAATCATGCACAAACTTGCGTTTGGCTACCCAAATCAATCCCTCCTACAATCCAAATCAAGTAGGGCACTCATATATACACAAATGCATCATCAAAATTCAACAAAGGCCTAGGAAATTTAGCATGCATTGGCATAGAACCTAGTTCTTGATAAAGGGAGGGAAATATCCGACTTTGATGAATTGATAGATTAAAAACATGGAATTGATACAATGAAATCAATGGAAATTAGTTTGAAGATGAAATTCATACCAAACCCTCACAAATGGCATGCGAAATGTGCCTAGGATGATCAAAGGTGAGGTCGTCATGAGGATAGTCCTTTCGACACAAATAACTATCCAATGTCGGGTTCCTTCGTTCATGAGCCATTGATTATGTGTTTGGGGAAGGATTAGAGTTGATTAGGAAGGAAAAATCACCAAGAAATTGAAGAAATTTCAGAGAAAAAATACCCTAGGCTCGAACATGAGAGAGAGTTTGAAAATAGAAGTGTTTGAAATGAAAAAGCGGCTGCTGAATTTATGCCTCGACAGACTTTGTCCCGCGTGAGACAACACTACTGGACAAAGACAAAATTGCCCCTTGCAATAAGCGTCTACGCAACGTCAAAATTCAAAATTTTGACACATTTACCCTAGAAAATGAAACCCTAGCAAGGAAACGTGGAAAAATGGTACCGCAAGTCACGGAATGAGCCGAACATGGCGTACGCATGATTGCCCGATACAACCCCAAGTCACCCAAAATGATTGATCCAATGATCAATTCATCCCGCATAATTAGGAACCCAAATAAGTGAATTATCTCTTGGTTGGTCGAAGACAGTAAACCACTCTAAAAAAAAAGCCTGGTTCAGCGCCTTTACAGGAGAATCATCATCTAAAGTCCCGATTCAGTGCCCTTACGGGTGAATCGTCATCAAAATCTTTATTTAGCGCCCTTACAGGTGAATCTTCATAAAAAGCTCGATTAAGCGCCCTTACAGGTGAATCGTCATAAAAAAAGACCGGTTCAGCGTCCTGACAGGTGAATCGTCATCAAAAAGCCCGGTTCAGCACCCTTACAGGTGAATCGTCATCAAAAAGCCCGGTTCAGTGCCCTAACAGGTGAATCGTCATCAAAAAGCCCGATTCAGCGTCCTTATAGGTGAATCGTCATCGAAAGCCCGATTCAGCGCCCTGACAGGTGAATCGTCATCAAAAGCCCGATTCAGCGCCCTGACAGGTGAATCGTCATCTAAAAGCCCGGTTCAGCGCCCTGACAGGTGAATTGTCATCAAAAACCTCAGTTCAGCGCCCTTACATGTGAATCATCATCAAAAGCACGATTCAGCGCCCTCACAGGTGAATCGTCATCAAAAGCTCGATTCAGCGCCCTTACAGGCAAATCGTCACAAAACCAACAGGATGTGAAGGACCAGCCAGGTAATCCTTTGTTTTCTAACATCATTTCCCGCAGGGTCGGAGCCAAAACAGGCGAATCTTCAAACAGACATGTATATTCAGAATTGGATCATGACTTGATTCCTCAGTATGAGTTTACCTTTTCAAAAAAAAATCTTCAATTTTCAAAACAATTTTCAAAATACCTAAAGCAGCCCTTTAGTGTTTTGGAGTCGAACTACATTTTGGTCTGATTCTCCGATAGAGATACGTAGGCAGCCGTGCGGCACGACCATCCCGATATTTAGAATAATGTCTTTTCTATCAGCGACATGACTTCTTACATAAGACTTGTCGCCAAGGGGCTCTGTAGACACCCCATTCTGAACCTATCGTAGTATACCATTCTGAGTCTTGACTTCGATTTTAGAGTATAAATCCACCATATCATAACGTTTCGTTATGTTTTGACTAACTGTAAGTACCCAAATCTGGCTCATGCCTTCCGGTTAAGTTTCCCGGCAATTCCCAAACTTTCATAAAGTTCGAGGGTGATTCGGGAACTTTTCCAAACTTTCCAAGGGAGGAAGGACCTGCCAAGAATATTGAATTTGAGCAGAATCTAGCTGAAAAGGGCCTTCTAGAATGCCACCTTGCATGTTTCTAGAAAAATGCGGATCGGCAAGAAATGTAGCCATACGGCCTCTTTTGCCGCAAATGAAGCCATGCGGCCTCTTTCGCCGACCTTCTAGAATGCCACCTTGCATGTTTCTAGAAAAATGCGGGCCGACAAAGAAATGTAGCCATACGGCCTCTTTTGCCGCAAATGAAGCCATACGGCCTCTTTCGCCTCTTTCCAGCTGCCTATAAATAGAGGCCACCTCTACCCATTTTAGACACACAAAAATCATCCACCATCACACGTAATAAGTAAAATACACTCCCAAGAGCTTCTGGAAGTCCAAGAAGGTGAAGAAGAAGGCCAAGAAGCCACCTCCCTCCTCCTTGAAGATCCCAAGATCAACTCCTCCTCCTAGCTCCATCCAAAGAAGAAGAGGAAGCCATTGGTAACCTCGCACACCCTAACCTTGCATCCTAATTGCTCTATGTGATTCTAATTACTCATTGCATTTCATATATTGCATATTATCTTGCTTGGGACTTGGTAGATTAAAGATCATATCTTTATACCCCCTTCCCCTTTGCATGCATTAGACATCCTTTGTCATTAAAAATGTAGTCTTTATCCATAAAGGTGCATCCTTTGCACCTAAAACCCCCATTTTCCAATAAAAATGTCATCTTTATGCATCCTTTGCATATAAAAATACAATCTTTTTCAATAAAAATGCATCCTTTGCATAAAAATCATGTCTTTACATTCAAAATGCATCCTTTGCAATAAAGATCACTTCTTTAAATCAAAAAACATCCTTTGCAACCCAAAAATGTCATCTTTTCACTAAAGTGTCATTTTTATCATACATTCCCCATGTCCCCATTAATAACCTTGGAGCGGACCGGTGTAAAAGATCCTATCTTTACATCGTTCCTTCCATTAAAGGTTCATGATCTCTTTAGAAAGGGACAACCTTGAACCCTATATCTCCGATTATCACTTAAGATGAGTATGAAGCATCTATACAAGCTCGACCATCTTAAAGTGTAGGATTGATGGGCTAAGGACCCTCCTTTTCTAAAGAACCTCATCTTTGACCAAAAGAGAGTCATTCTCTCGATCACGCAAGTCCCGAGGGTCCCGAGGTTTAAAATGTGATGATCACAAGTCATAAGATGAGGACGGGATCATAATCCCAAATACATAAAATTCCAAGAAATCCCGAGCGACAACCAACAAATGGTTTGTACGTCCGGAAGACGACTTGGGACATTCCCTCCTTATTTTCAAACACATGCACACAAGAAAGCACGTAAGCAAGCACGATTAATGAAATCTTGGGAGACTTGCTCCGGCAAGGCACTTTGGGTGAACGCCAAACGTTCTTCCCAAGGGGTAACTTAACCTCCGAACCCAAGTAAAACCTTTTTTTCAAAGTTTTGAGGTAATCAAAATGGCGTGGCGACTCCGTTTTTCAAATAACATCGGATGTCTTCAAACTCGCGTGAATCCAACACAAAAAATTTGGGCACCACATTCACAGTTTGGCGACTCTGCTGGGGATATCCCAAAGGAGAAAAGCTTCTATTTTCAAAACAAACTAAAATCGATACTCGGTATATAGGTGGAAACCACTTACCCTTCCTGTACACTCCCTGACGTGGGAGTTGGGATAACCGGTGGTTTAACAATCCACGTACCAGTATCCCTTTTCGAAAAACAATTTTGAAAAAAAAAAATAAAAGAAAGCTTTTCCCTTTGAGCGGGTTAGACTCCCATCGCCGATTTCATTAATCGTGCTTGCTTTCTTTACCATGCAATGCATCATTTGCATCTTGGGATCTGCGCATACTTTGAAACGGGAAACAACCCGAAAAATAGCAAAAGGAGTGGAACCTGGAAAATTGATCCATACAGTCGTACGGCTCAATCCTCCTTGGATTCTGACCGGGCGACCTCAGTGGCAATTCCACCAGGAAAAATTATGGTTAATCTGGCAGTCCTAGCAGCTTGGGGCTATTCAGCTCCATGACTGACTGGTGCTCCCAGAAAATTTACGTGCTTATGTGTTGCATTTTTCCCCGTCCCGAAAATCATTCCTTTAAAACACATTTATGAAAATCTCTGTTTTAACTCAAAAAGGAACATTTTTAGGAGACCGCACACTACGCGCACTTTGATATATCCTGTACACTTTTGCACGCACGTCCTTCAAACCCGAGGGTGGTTCCACTGCAGCCACGGACACCTTACGATGCTCCGGGCGCGCACGGAATCATCCCAACCTCCCCATGGCAGCCAGTGTCGACCAATGCACAGTCCGTGTCACACGTTTCAAAAAACCGTGACTTTTGGTTGGTTTTTGGTCTAGTCCGTGTCATATAAGCCCAGTTGCATACCCGCGTAAAGGTCAAGCCTTAGCTCATAACGGAAGCCAAGATTTTCGCCCAAGCGAAATTCTGCCGAAATTCCGACAAGGAAAAATCGGTGGGATCTTGACTCCGACATTGACTATTGACCTTGACCCGCACGGAATGCGTAAGAGTCAAGACCGAGACTTTGCCAAAAAAAAAAATCAAAAGATCTTTCGCTCAAGCGAAGCTCTGCCAAAATTCCGACAAGGAAAAATTGGCAAGATCTTGACCGGCATTGACTTCGATTCTGACTCACGCACTGCGTATGCAACGAAGTTCAATGTGACACTGTGTCATCCGGCTTTTTACCGCCCGACCCATGCCTATTATTCTCTCGGACATTACCGAAAGTCAAAAACCGTCATTCGCTCAAGCGAAACTACGCAAAGATCCGTCAAGGCAGAGAGACGAGACTTTCCCGGTATTGCCTTGACTATAATCCGCATCGCTCGTGCGTTGAAAGGTCCTATGACCCGCTAGACCCGATAGGAGCGTTCTTTACTCTCGGTCGGTGGGATCCGCGTGCCCTATAGGACCCTCGCCCGGGGCTGTCCACCCTGGGAGGTCGAAATACAGGTGGAATACGAGGGGCTTATAGACGTAGTGACGGAACCTACTGATCCAGGATCTAGAGTAGTTGCGAAAAAAGAAGGGCAAACCCCCCCTTTTCCAACCAAATAGGAATAAATAAAAGACATGATTTTAAGTAAACTTGAACATTTAATGTAATTATAATTGCATTTTCCTATCTCTGATACCCTTAATCGAGACCTCCTCGGTCCGATTTCTGATTTTTCCGATCCCGACCTTTCATGGTCAAATCCATAATCGGGACCTCCTCGGTCCGATCTCATATTTTCCTATCCCGACCTTTCATGGTCAAACCCTTAATCGGGACCTCCTCGGTCCGATTTCTGATTTTCCTGTCCCGACCTTTCATGGTCAAACCCTTAATCAAGACCTCCTCGGTCCGATTTCCGATTTTCCTATCTCGACCTTTCATGGTCAAACCCCTAATCGAGACCTCCTCGGTCCGATTTTAGATTTTTTCCGATCTCGACCTTTCATGGTCAAATCCCTAATCGAAACCTCCTTGGTCCGATTTCCTATTTTCCTGTCCCGACCTTTCATGGTCAAATCCCTAATCGAGACCTCCTCGGTCCGATTTCCAATTTTTCTATCTCGACCTTTCATGGTCAAATCCCTAATCGAGACCTCCTCGGTCCGATTTCCAATTTTTCTATCTCGACCTTTCATGGTCAAATCCCTAATTGAGACCTCCTCGGTCCGATTTCCGATTTTCCTGTCCCGACCTTTCATGGTCAAATCCCTAATCGAGACCTCCTCGGTCCGATTTCCGATTTTCCTATCTCGACCTTTCATGGTCAAATCCCTAATCGAGACCTCCTCGGTCCGATTTCCGATTTTCCTATCTCGACCTTTCATGGTCAAACCCCTAATCGAGACCTCCTCGGTCCGATTTCCGATTTTCTATCTCGACCTTTCATGGTCAAATCCCTAATCGAGACCTCCTCGGTCCGATCTCCGATTTTTCCATCTCGACCTTTCATGGTCAAATCCCTAATCGAGACCTCCTCGGTCCGATCTCCGATTTTTTTTTCATCTTGACCTTTCATGGTCAAATTCCTAATCGAGACCTCCTCGGTCCGATCTCCGATTTTTCCATCTCGAACTTTCGCGGTCAAATCCCTAGTCGAGACCTCCTCAGGTCCGATCCCCAATTTTCAAGGTCTCATCTTTTCCGATCAATTAGGATTAGGAGAAAATGTGTTTCGAGCAAAAGTTAAAGCGATAAGTGCACGTTAGTTGAGCCTTCAGCCTAAACACTTACCTTCGAGTCTAAACCTTACCTATCCCCGAGTCTAAACCTTGCCTGTCCCTTTCCCGCAGCGAGAAAGAAGTGGGCTAGAATACCGGGTCAGCGGCTTTTCAGAAAACCTTAGGTTCAGACAGTTCATCAGTTCAGAGAGTCAGAATGGCAGATTTGACAGAAAACAGTGAGGGTGCAGGGAATCAGATGGTTAGGAAGGAAGAGTTAGTCCTGGCTTTAGAAAGCGCCCATAAGGTTCATCAAGAACAGCAAGCCATGCTCATTGACGCACTCCGTCGTCATGGAGTTCAGGTCACAGTTGAGCCGAACGGTTCTCTGGTGGTAGTCGAAGATGAGACTTTGGAAACAGTGATTTCAGTCCCTTCATCCTATGACCAAGACCCCCCAGCCTATAACCAATACCTTCCTCCATCCACATATGATCCCTTGCCAAGGACCACTTCTCCTCAGTCCTTTCCAGCATCCCAGCTCATCAGGGCCCCATTGCCCTCAGCTCCTCAGAACGGATTGGGCTTCACCCCACCTGTCTCTCACTTTCAGCAATACCTGCCAGTTTATGCTCCAACCTCACATAATCAGTTTGAGATATGTGGCTATGTTCTGAAGCCCCTATACTCGCCTGAATGCGATCATGAGTTGCCAAAGGATGATCCGAGTTTTCAGCTGTCACCTACCGGACTTAATGAATTCAGCCGTCAGTTTGCTACTACAAGTCCTGTTGCCAGTTCCGGTAACCCGAGAGTCCCCGTTGACCCCCATGTGGTAATATTGATGGAACAAGTACAACAAATGCAAGAGAAGTTTGACTTCATGATGAGTATCAATACTCCCTTGACCCCAGACGTCGAACCAAGCAAGGAAATGACTCCACCAAGCATGACCCAATGCCACCAGCACCAAACAGCAACCGTACCCATGTCAGCACCAGTTCCTCACAAAGGAAAGAGTGTCGTAGCTTCCTTCAGCCAAATCCAACAATGGAACCAATTGGACAATGGGAATATGAGTTTTGAGAACAACAATGTCTCCCGAAAACCCCGCTCCCTTCATTTTGACAACATGGAGATGTCTTTAAGCAAGATGTTGGAAAAGCTGATGAAAGAAAAGCTGATAAAGCCACTGGAGAATTGGAAACCCAGGAATCCCCATGTTCGGTTGGATGAATCCAAGCATTGTCTTTTCCATCAATACCATGGGCACAACACTGATGATTGCACCTATTTGAGGCATGAGATTCAGAAGTTGATAGAAAATGGGAAGCTCGAGAACCTCCATGGGCCAAAAACAGAAAGCTATGGTAAGTGGTCGATTCAGGATGTACAAGGTCAGAAACGTCAGTCTGATGATTTCGGGATGCCCATGAGCAAAGTTTTCGATGATTTGGTGAAACGAGGCCTTCTCACACCTCTCGAGAATTATAAGCCAAGAAACCCCAGTAGAGTTGACAGGACCAAGTTCTGCGAGTACCACAAGCATTTTGGGCATGTGACAGACAAGTGTGTGGATCTGAAGAAAGAAATTCAGTGGCTGATCTACGAAGGAAAGCTCAAGTTACCTGGCAGTCCAACCAGCGAAGAGTAGCTAGACTAGGGTCTACTTATCCTTAAGCAAGATTAAAAAAAAAGAGAAAAATAGTCTCTCAGTCAACCTTCGTAGGTTCTAGTACTTTTCTCTTTCAAATCAAGTCCTCTACGGACATTGTATTTAATCTTCAATTTTCTATAAAAGAGTCTTCTTCTTTTCTTGCTAGACTTAAGACATTATTTGCACACCTACATTACATTTAATGAAATGGTTTTATTTTATATGATCACTCGCATTGCTCAACAAGTAATCTCTCGAAATAATTCACGTTCTGATTAATCGGTGTGAGAAAGTCAACCAATGCTCTCCCTATACACCTTCCTTACCCCACAAAAGGCCTCCATCAAGCCATACACTTTCCTTGCTTCACAAAAAAGGCCTTCATTAAACCATACACTTTCCCAATCATGCCCCCACCTTCATCTTGACCAAGTCAACGACGGCGGCAACATCAAGGGACAACAAAAGGCCACTCAGCTTCGAAAGATTGACCCCGTGTCGACAACGACCTAGGAGCCTGCCTTAGACCTCAAGGATATCAAGAAAGTTCAAGCAGGGGCTCGCACTTGGCCTCGGGTGCTTCAAAAAAAAAAAAAGAAAAAAGAAAAAAAATGTGGTGCAAAAAGAGTAATGCCCAGCTAGGCTGAAAATCCCAAAAAAGGGCAGTCTAGGCAAAAAACAGGGTTGCACATAAAAAGAAAAAAAAAAGAAGGAAAAAATCTTAGTGCAAAAAGAGTAATGCCCAGCTAGGCTGAAAATCCCAAAAAAGGGCAGTCTAGGCAAAAAACAGGGTTGCACATAAAAAAATAATAAAAGAAAAAAATGAGGCCAAGGACCCAGCACCGCCAATCAAAATACGGACAGACAAAGTCAAAGCTCGAAGAACAAAAGTTGTCAATAACAATGGGACAGTCAAAGCAAAGCCAGAAGCATTTCATAAGCCTGCAGGCACGTGCAAATCCTTTCTCCCCCAATGAAAGAGGAAGCAATTGAAGCAGTCGTCCAAAAATGACTTGGTCAAGGAATCATCCCGAGGCCCAAGCCTCACCATCCAATCTTTTCATCCGAGCCTTTTCACTAAAAGGAACCACAAATCCCATTTTCCCAAACACAGTCCGGCCAAGGCCGAACTACGGCGACCTGAGCTCCTCACAATGAGGGGAACGTAGGCAACCAGCAATGGTCTGGTCATAAGCATATCCAAATTCCTGAAAACCCGGTCTCATCAAATGACCTCTCCCATAGACACAGTCAGATCCCAGAAAACCCGGTCTCATCAATGACCTCCCTATACACAAACCTTTCTTTCACACCAGCCAACCTTGATCCGCGGCATTGGTTGACTTTCTCCTCATGACTAATAAGAATGTTTTTTCATATCGAGATTAGTGGTTGAATAACCCGAACATCAATAAAGGGTTTTAAGCAATCTTGTGATCATCGTAAATAAAACAAGTTTTCAGATGTCTTGACAAGTCTTCTCTTTCTACATCTTAGGAAAAATAGTGCTAAACACTGATTTTCTGTCAGCAGGGGCTTCCATACACTTTTACCAACCTTTCTACGCTTATACTCTCTCAAAAGAGTCAAACACAAAGCGAGTTTTGTGCCTACGTCGAAATAAGGCCATCAAAATAACACAAAATCGGGATCTATTCCCATCTTTCGAAAAAATATGCCCCTGCATGTATAAATTTCTAAGAATCTTTTCTTTCACATCTTCTTAAGGTTGACTGATTGACTAAAAAAAAAAAAAGGGGGATAGGTTTTCCCTTTTCTGCTACAATTCGCATTAGGGCTGCCTCGAAACTTTGTCAAAGCATTCCTTTAAACTGGGGCTTCTTTAGCCATTTTTGGGGTTCACATCGGGTTCCTCACTAGGTCCCTAGATGGATTCAGTTTTGTTCAGATCATCCTCAGGATCACTTCCGCAGTACCAATCATATTGGGATTTACGGTAGGTCATCGAGTTGGGGCTTTACCAAGTCACTTGTTCGTAACCTAAAACTTTGCCTACTCAGTTCATCCAACCGGGGCTTCGATAAGTCACATCCATCCCTAGAAGAGAGGTTTGGTCGCTTCGACATCTGCGTTAGTCTTTGGTTGTAAAAGCCTGTCAGCATCAGCTTCAAATGCCAGAGTCTGAGAAAGGAACATTCATCGAGACCCGAGTTTTAAAACCCAGTCTCAGCCCAAGAGGGAATCTTAGTCCACGTTGACAACAACAGCAGTTCAGTCCGCACCCAAGGGATACAACCCCACCTGCTTGAAACCCGTCTTAAACACATTCCATATGTACATCCAGACCCAGTCTCTACCATTGTTTCCAAGAAAAAATCACCCCTAGGCTCAAGTAACGTGCCAATTGCTAAAAATAACATTTTCTCCCAAAAGCGCCTCCGTTACTTCCGTTATAACGAGATAACGCCAGGCGACAGTTTCCTAATTGTCAAAAATCCAACTTTGGCTACCTCTATCACAGATTGAGAAGTATGCTCAAGTTTTTCAGTTATAGCTGCCTCTATCTACTCGATAGTGACGTAAGCTTTAGCTTCCTCAGGTGACGACCTCCACTAATCGTAAAAACCTCAAGAATCCTAGACATCGTTCCTAAACTGTCTAGATGAAGCTTGAACTACGATCAAGGCTTGATTCCTCCGGGATACGTAGGTAGCCTTTCATAAAAGGTTCAGCCATCCGACCACTTTGGTCACCTTTTCTTTCCCCGTTCCTCGATAGTGCATAAGCTTTTCATAAAAGTCCAATTTTTTTTTACCACATTGGTCACCCCTTTTGATTTGGTACATTCCTTGTAGGATCGGTTGTTTGACCTCCTAGGTCACCCCGTTTCCATCCTTATAGGAAGGGACCAAATGGGATAACGTTTCCTCCGGGAAATCCTACGTTATCGCCAAATGGGATAACGTTTCCTCCGGGAAATCCTACGTTATCGCCAAATGGGATAACGTTTCCTCCGGGAAATCCTACGTTATCGCCAAATGGGATAACGTTTCCTCCGGGAAATCCTACGTTATCGCCAAATGGGATAACGTTTCCTCCGGGAAATCCTACGTTATCGCCAAATGGGATAACGATTCCTCCGGGAAATTCTCCGTTATCGCCAAATGGGATAACGTTTCCTCCGGGAAATCCTACGTTATCGCCAAATGGGATAACGTTTCCTCCGGGAAATCCTACGTTATCGCCAAATGGGATAACGTTTCCTCCGGGAAATCCTACGTTATCGCCAAATGGGATAACGATTCCTCCGGGAAATCCTCCGTTATCGCCAAATGGGATAACGTTTCCTCCGGGAAATCCTACGTTATCGCCAAATGGGATAACGATTCCTCCGGGAAATTCTCCGTTATCGCCAAATGGGATAACGTTTCCTCCGGGAAATCCTACGTTATCGCCAAATGGGATAACGTTTCCTCCGGGAAATCCTCTGTTATTGCCAAATGGGATAACGTTTCCTCCGGGAAATCCCACGTTATCGCCAAATGGGATAACGTTTCCTCCGGGAAATCCTACGTTATCGCCAAATGGGATAACGTTTCCTCCGGGAAATCCTCTGTTATTGCCAAATGGGATAACGTTTCCTTCGGGAAATCCTACGTTATCGCCAAATGGGATAATGTTTCTTGTTAAAAATTTCAGTTATTGCCAGAAGGCAATAACATTTCGACTTTTTCGCTTTATTTCGATCTCCGTTATTTCCGAATGACGGAATAACATTTCGACTTTTTTCGCTTTATTTCGATCTCCGTTATTTCCGAATGACGGAATAACATTTCGACTTTTTTCGCTATTTCCGAATGACGGAATAACATTTCGGCCTTTTTTGCTTTATTTCGATCTCCGTTATTTCCGAATGACGGAATAACATTTCGACCTTTTTTCGCTTTATTTCGATCTCCGTCATTCCAAGGTGGAAGAATGACATTTCGCTCTTTCTTTCGATCTCCGTCATTCCAAGGTGGAAGAATGACATTTCGCTCTTTCTCTTTCGATCTCCGTTATTCCGTTATAACGGGATAACGCTAGGTGACAACCTCCGAATTGTCAAAACTCTAAACTGAGCCTATCTCTATCCAGAATAGTGACGTATGCCCAAGTCATTTCAACTTGTGCTACCTCTATCCGCGAATAGTGACGTATGCCCAAGTCATTTCAACTTGTGCTACCTCTATCCGCGAATAGTGACGTATGCCCAAGTCATTTCAACTTGTGCTACCTCTATCCGCGAATAGTGACGTATGCCCAAGTCATTTCAACTTGTGCTACCTCTATCCGCGAATAGTGACGTATGCCCAAGTCATTTCAACTTGCGCTACCTCTATCCGCGAATAGTTACGTATGCCCAAGTCATTTCAACTTGTGCTACCTCTATCCGCGAATAGTGACGTATGCCCAAGTCATTTCAACTTGTGCTACCTCTATCCGCGAATAGTGACGTATGCTCAAGTCATTTCAACTTGTGTTACCTCTATCCGCGAATAGTGACGTATGCCCAAGTCATTTCAACTGGTGCTACCTCTATCCGCGAATAGTGACGTATGCCCAAGTCATTTCAACTTGTGCTACTTCTATCCGCGAATAGTGACGTATGCCCAAGTCATTCCAACTTGTGCTACCTCTATCCGCGAATAGTGACGTACGCTCAAGTTTCCCAACTTAAGTTACCTCTATCTCCGTCATAAAAGAGATAGCGCCATAAGCTCTAGCTTCTTCAGGTGACAGCCTCCAGTAATTGTCAAAATCTCAAGGATCCTAGACATCGTTCCTAACTATCTAGTGATGCTTGAACTACGATCAAGGCTTGATTCCTCCGGGATACGTAGGTAGCCTTTCCTAGAAGGTCCAGCCATCCGACCACTTTGGTCACCCTGTTCCTTCGTCACTCCTCAGTGATGAAGTAATCCCTCATAAGAGACCACCTTGGTCATTTCTAGCATGTCCCCAGTAGGATCAATTGCTTGACCTCCTAGGTCATTTTCTATTTTCCCCAGCAAGAGACCAGTTTTCTCTTCTCCCTTCCTCAGCGGATCTTATTCCGAACTACGGCCTGGCTTGATTCCTCCGGGATACGTAGGTAGCCTTCCAAAAGGTTCAGCCACTCGACCGTCTCGGTCATCTAATCCGTCTCGGCATTCGCCAGATCGGATCCTTTTCTATCGACAACCCCACTTGCCTTGCAAGTGACGTTGCCGAGGGGCTTCTGTAAGTACCCAAATCTGGCTCATGCCTTCCGGTTAAGTTTCCCGGCAATTCCCAAACTTTCATAAAGTTCGAGGGCGATTCGGGAACTTTTCCAAACTTTCCAAGGGAGGAAGGACCTGCCAAGAATATTGAATTTGAGCAGAATCTAGCTGAAAAGGGCCTTCTAGAATGCCACCTTGCATGTTTCTAGAAAAATCTGGATCAGCAGCAAATGTAGCCATACGGCCTCTTTTGCCGCAAATGAAGCCATGCGGCCTCTTTCGCTGACCTTCTAGAATGCCACCTTGCATGTTTCTAGAAAAATCTGGGCCGACAGCAAATGTAGCCATACGGCCTCTTTTGCCGCAAATGAAGCCATACGGCCTCTTTCGCCTTTTTCCAGCTGCCTATAAATAGAGGCCTCCTCTACCCATTTTAGACACACAAAAATCATCCACCATCACACATAATACGTAAAATACACTCCCAAGAGCTGCTGGAAGTCCAAGAAGGTGAAGAAGAAGGCCAAGAAGCCACCTCCCTCCTCCTTGAAGATCCCAAGATCAACTCCTCCTCCTAGCTCCATCCAAAGAAGAAGAGGAAGCCATTGGTAACCTCGCACACCCTAACCTTGCATCCTAATTGCTCTATGTGATTCTAATTACTCATTGCATTTCATATATTGCATATTATCTTGCTTGGGACTTGGTAGATTAAAGATCATATCTTTATACCCCCCTTCCCCTTTGCATGCATTAGACATCCTTTGTCATTAAAAATGTAGTCTTTATCCATAAAGGTGCATCCTTTGCACCTAAAACCCCCATTTTCCAATAAAAATGTCATCTTTATGCATCCTTTGCATATAAAAATACAATCTTTTTCAATAAAAATGCATCCTTTGCATAAAAATCATGTCTTTACATTCAAAATGCATCCTTTGCAATAAAGATCACTTCTTTAAATCAAAAAACATCCTTTGCAACCCAAAAATGTCATCTTTTCACTAAAGTGTCATTTTTATCATACATTCCCCATGTCCCCATTAATAACCTTGGAGCGGACCGGTGTAAAAGATCCTATCTTTACATCGTTCCTTCCATTAAAGGTTCATGATCTCTTTAGAAAGGGACAACCTTGAACCCTATATCTCCGATTATCACTTAAGATGAGTATGAAGCATCTATACAAGCTCGACCATCTTAAAGTGTAGGATTGATGGGCTAAGGACCCTCCTTTTCTAAAGAACCTCATCTTTGACCAAAAGAGAGTCATTCTCTCGATCACGCAAGTCCCGAGGGTCCCGAGGTTTAAAATGCGATGATCACAAGTCATAAGATGAGGACGGGATCATAATCCCAAATACATAAAATTCCAAGGAATCCCGAGCGACAACCAACAAATGGTTTGTACGTCCGGAAGACGACTTGGGACATTCCCTCCTTATTTTCAAACACATGCACACAAGAAAGCACGTAAGCAAGCACGATTAATGAAATCTTGGGAGACTTGCTCCGGCAAGGCACTTTGGGTGAACGCCAAACGTTCTTCCCAAGGGGTAACTTAACCTCCGAACCCAAGTAAAACCTTTTTTTCAAAGTTTTGAGGTAATCAAAATGGCGTGGCGACTCCGTTTTTCAAATAACATCGGATGTCTTCAAACTCGCGTGAATCCAACAAAAAATTTGGGCACCACATTCACACTAACGGGCGTTAGTTTCGACTAAATTGCATACGAGATAACAAGGGGAGGAAAAATATGTCCTTTGTGAAGCCATGTCTCATGCGAGACATGGCATATCTCGCGCGATACTACCCCTTTGCAGGAGGGGAAATTCACTTCCCTTGTCGATTTCGATCTCTTTCTTTATAAACTCTTATCCAATCTGGGTCTCTACTGATTGTAGAGATCTGGAACCTTCTTTGGGAGATATCCTAAATCTTTTGACTCTCCTAATCTTGGTGGCCAAGTAAATCAACCACTATAAATACTAGATGACTTTCAGTATTTCGAAGGACGGGGAAAAGAGGACAGAAAGAAGACATAAAGAGAATGGAAAAAGAATAGAAAAAAAAACACAATTTGCTGGTTTCTCTCCTTGAAAAAGACTCCTGCAAATCACTCTAAAACAACACACAAATTTGTCCATCAACCTTGTTGATCGACGAACATCAAGATTCAAGCATAGAATCAAGGCGAAACTCTGTCCAAATCATTTCTCGACCTAAAGGTAATTTTCCTTTCTTTTCTATTTATTCTAATTGATTGTTAGAGTGGTATAAGCATATCAAATCTGGGATCGGCCTAGAGCCTCTTCAAATCATGGAGATGGTCTCGAAGCAATCGATCTCATATTCCATTTAATCTAATTAGTTGGATGTTTTTCTTCATTTATTTTAAAAAGGAACTAATTATAAAAAAAACCTCTTAAGCAATACCGATCTTCGGATTGGGTGGATGCGGTGCTTCCTGACCTTTCAAATCCATCACTTCAGCCCCGAACCCAAATCTTTTAAAAAAAAAATTCTATATTTTCTCATAATAATATAGGTGGCGACTCAAACAAATAAATAAAAAGCGGAGGAATTTCGCATCTCTACCTCGCGTCGGAAGGGTCGGTAACTATGGTATACAGACTTAGGTCGTCATAGTTAACACACGTAAGAGAGGGAAATAGAGGAGTATAATTAATTAATTATAAAGCACAAATTAACCAATGACCAGTAAATCAATAAATAATACAAACTCAAACATTTATTTATATATTAATTACTATAACCAAAGAAAAAAGAGTTAGCACACACAAAATAGAAAATATTATTTTTTTTATATTTTTTTTGAATTTTTCGATTTTTTTTGTGGTGGTCAAACCAAAAAAGGAAAAGTCAAACAAATTTTTTTCTATGTAAACAATAAAGAGATCTCTGCCTTTTTTAACAAAGGACTTTTCTATTGTGTGTCCATGGGCACATGATAAGGATTAAAGATTTTTTTGTAATGTGTGTCAAATTAATACTTGACACACGTTACAAGAGAATCTTTTAAAGATTTTCTTGTAATGTGTGTCAAGTATTAATTTGACACACATTACAAGAGAATCTTTAAAAGATTTATTCAAAGATTCTCTTGTAATGTGTGTCAATTATTAATTTGACACACATTACAACAGAATTTTTAATCCTTATCATGTGCCCATGAGCACATAATAAAAAAGTCCTTTAACAAAAACATGTGGCAATGATTGGTTAATGATTATCATGGAATGATGGAAATGATGAAGGGGACATATTCATGGTTAGGTAATGATTGAATCTCAAAAAATTTCAAAAATTATCTAGATTGTAAAATCTTCTATTTGGCGGCAGATTTTGATGAACCAGGATTGAAGTCTGTGTGAGACAAAGCAATGATTGATTTATTATTTTTTTTAAAAGAAAACAGTACAAAATAGATTCAAAAATTCAGAAGAAAAAAAATCAAATTTATAGAATATTGAAACGATTGATAAGACCTATTACAGGCAAGTCTAACCTCTTACACCAACGGAGTCGCCAATATAACAATAATAGATATTTGATTGCAAGAGTCCCAACTTATTATTTATTTGTAAAAAAATAATAAGATTTTTTTTATGATTTCATGAGAATCAAGGGTTCGTGGATTAATTTGTGTAATTGAAAGGTAAAGTAAGATCAATTCTACCAAATATTAGGATTCATATTGTTAATTACGTGTTATCAATCGATTCAATTCAATTCAATTTAATCAACTAAACAAGTAAATCCTAATTAATTTATTTAAAATGGTTGGAATGACGGAATGTGTGCTTCGAGATTACCCTCATGAATCGAATGGACTCTAAACTTATCATTTTTATGGGATTACACTAATATAAAAGTATTTAGAGGGGTTCAGCCGAGAATATAAACAGTATAACATTTTACCTTGTGATTTTGATAGCATTCAATGAATAGCCTTAACAAATGCTTGAAATTCAAGTATAGAGTTCACCAAAAATGATTTTGATGGATATTTTGGGAGTATTTTGTGTAAGAATGCGTAGAAAAAGTGCAGGAGAAGGCTTAGTTTAAGGTCAGGAGGAACCTTATATTTATAGGTGTGAATTACTTGATCACCAAGTTAAGAGTTACAAGTAAGGAGGAAATCAAAGAATTGATTTGTTTTAGTGATAGTTGGAAGTCCTAGATTATGGTAAATCCCGGATTAGGAGAAAAAAAGATCAAGAAAGAGATCGAAACCAAGAAGGAAAGTGGATTTGCTCATTCTGAGAGGTTGTCTTATGTGTAACACGTAGTCACGTGCGAAACAAGCATAACAATTTTACTATTTTTCCCTCTCCAGCTTTTTCGTAGTCAGTTAATTAAGTCCTAAAATAACGAAGTTAGTCAGAAATATAACGAAACATGACAAAACTAATGAACTTTCTTCAATACACAAAGGCGAGACAAATAGTAGCGTAATCATGAATATTGAGTTCAGAATGGGGTGTCTACATAGGGCCCTCTTAGGCTTAACAAAGATCAACCTCCAATGTCCAATGCAAATTTGAAATCTCTAGAGAGTGATCAATTCAAATATGATGATGATATGGACAATGTCTCAAACAATTGAAACTTCTAAAGAGGACTTGAGCCAAAAATGAGAAAGATATTAGAAGCAGAGAAAGCTGATGTCCTTGTTGCCAAAAAATCCATTACAAGGGACTTTGAGTTAGATGATGATAATGATCCTCTCTACAGAGAAGTGGATGACTTCAAGGAAGATGATAACTAGGATAAGTCTTTCTTTTCTATAATGTTTTTTTACTTAAGTTATTCTTAAACTGCTATTTTCACTAATTTTTATTGTTGAAATCAAGAAGTAGTCTTACTTCATTTGTATTTTGTCACCATTTTATCTTCTCCCAGGTTTTTAAATATACATTTATTTTCCAAAAAGTGAGATATTGTTAGGCCCTAACTATAATTAACTTAATCATTCAAGTTAGCAACAATTGTTTTGATAAAGAAATGCCCTAATCTCAGGTCATCATAATCATAATCAGACAACAAATCTTAAACAATTGTGGCAAAAAAAAAAAAACTCTCTCCAATGATTGTAGACCTTAAGTCTTGAGAACAAGTCTTGATAACAATCATGAGATTCAACAAGAACCATTGAAAACATAGACAAAATCAAGCTTAAACAGCAAAGCTTGAACAGCAGACCCCAAGACTTGAGCCCAAGTCATGACAACAAATATAAGCCCATCTAAAGATCTTGCAAGTATTATTACTAACCAAGTTAAGCGGCAAAGAATCACTCAAAGCTCAACATCAAACCTACACAATAGACCTACTCTAGCTGAACAAACCTACTCAAGCTTAACAACAAACTCACTCAAGCTTAACAACAGAGACCCAAGCAAAACCATCATCACTAAATCCTAATCTTAACATCAAAGGCAAACTCATATCCATGCTCTATCAGTTATCCTTCAACTTGGCATGCCATGTCATCAACATCGTTATTTTACCAACTTCATGTCGGTCAAAAATTTGACTAACCAGTCAAATAACCCTTGACCTAATCTAACCCATTTAAATATTTAAACTCCTGTCCCTTATACTCAAACGGCTACTTCATATCCCTATATAAAGGATCAGGCTGGCATATTGCCAAGCAACCCTTGTTTTTAACCTTTAACTAACAACTTTCCTATCGACCCTTAATTCCTTAACCAATATCTCTAAACTATTTGCATTTCACTGGTGTTCATCACTTCTCTATCATTTACTTTTGTACATTTTCTTTTTCTATTGTTTGCTTTGAAAGAAGCAACTTTAATTGAAGTGTCAATTAAGAAGATGGGGTTCAAGAAACTTGCCTTATTGATTTTTGTAATTCTTGGAACGATACTTGATTGATCTCACTTGTCAAGTACAGTGGGGATGGAAGTGGGAGAATGATTTTCTCTGAACCACTTTAAATTGCTTGTTTCAAGTTTGTCCAAATACTCACACACACATTCACTTTGTCTTTACATTTATTTTGTTATTTACTTCATTTATTTTTGTTGCATAAACTTACACTATCACTACAAGAAAACTGACTTTTCGCGATTGCTTTTGGTGATGGCAAAAAAAGCAGTCGCATTTTATTATATAAGGAGACGACTTTTGTGATTGCATTTAGTGCAGTCACATTAGGTTAGCGTGATGGCTAAGTAGTCACGGATGCCATCACATATATGTTTTCCCTTTCGCGCCAATAACGTAGTCCGGACACAGGAATTTAAAATTCTAACACGAATGCATTTTTATCAAAGGCGATGGCTTTAGCAATCGCGTTTTATAAAAATATTAAATTAAACAATTTAAAAATTGGATTTTTAATTGTTTTTAAAGGCGACTGCTTTTGCAATCACGTTTTATAACAAATAAAAAAGAAATTCAATTTACACAATTAAAAATCCTTTTTCTTTTCTAAATCGTTCACGATTCCACGACTACCTTAAAAAACCCTTTGATTTCATTTCCTCTCTCATTCACCTTGTTTCCTCTTCCTTTTTCCTCTCCAGCGGCGACGGTGATTCCTCCAATGCCGTTTCTTCCTCAGGCGTTTCTTCCTCCGGCGGTTCTTCCTCCGACGTTCTTCGTCCGGCAACAGGTGACTCTCTCTCTCTCTCTCTCTCTCTCTCTCTCTCTCCCTCTCTATCTCTCTCGCTCTCTCGCTCTCTCTCTCTCTCCATGTCTACTCGGTGACTTAATTTTCTTGTTTTCTAGTTTATTTTGATTACCTAAATTACTAGGCATTTGCTGTTGATTGGGGGAGGAGAGAGTAACGGGGATGTTGATTTCTCACAAAAATTACATTACAGTCAAAGTTAAATATTGTTTTCAAAACCCCCAAAGTAGATATTTGTTTGTTCCCTCTCTTTTGATTAAAAATTAGGGCTTTTTCTTATATTTCTTTTTCTTGGATGATTATACTATTTTTATGGATGCATCTGTGTGTAATTGGTATTCCTAGTTAATTTATCATAAACAAAAAAATAGATTTAATGTATTAATTTTTTGTGACAATTGTTTCTTCTGTAATAATGATCTTCTAGTAGTGTTATTACCTATGCACATCTGACAGAGGGAACTGGATTTATATGAATTTTAGCTGTCTTTTCATAAATGTCATGAAAGGATTATGGTTATATGTTATTATGCAAATTTGATTAAATTTATGTCGTCATGAATTAACTGCAACATGCTGCATCACTATGAATATTTGATTGTGTTTGTTGTATCATCTTTGTTATTGCTATAAAAGCATACATTTTTTAGTGCTGCCTAAACTTAAAATTTACTAATAAACTATGGGATTAAAACATTTGCTTGGAACTAATAACCAGTCTGCAAGATATATAACAGTAACCCTTTATTTTGATTAGATTTATCTCCTTTTATATTTTTAAATATTATTGAACAAATGTGAAATTACCCGGATCGCGCGCGGGGGGACGCGGCGACAACATTTCGCGGACTTGGGACCTCGCCTGGAAAATGAAAGGGAGAGTCGCCATGTCGTTTTGTATGTCGTTTTGTATTATGAGCCCAAACTTTGAAAATGGCTTTGAAAATGAAACGTTTTGATTGGTAGCCAAAACTTGAAAAAAGGCTTAGAAAATGGAACGTTTTGATTTGTAGCCAAAACTTAAAAAAGGCTTTTAGGACCAGAGATTGTTAGGTTCGGAGGTCACGTTATGTTTCGGAAAGAGTATATTGAGATCACCCGAAACGCCTCGTATGACGAGTCCTTCTACCTTTCTCGAAATTGTGTGCGTGTGTGTGTGTTGCATTTTGAAAAGAAGCTTGAATGACAAGCTTTAATCTTGGTTTGAATGACAAACGTTGATTTTTGGTAAAAAGCGAGAGTTTGAATGACAAACGTCTGTTTTGAGTTTTGAAAAGAGGGTTCGAATGAAGAACTGAAATCTTTAGTTTGAATGTCAAACGTTGATTTTAATGAAAAGAGCGTTTGAATGTCAAACGTCGACTTTGAGTTGAAATGAGTGTTTGGATGCCAAACGTCGATTTTGCGTTGTTTTGAAAACGGGGTTCGAGTGACGAACTTAAATCATTAGTTTGAATGACAAGCGTTGATTTTAATGAAGATGAGCGTTTGAATGGCCGAACGTCGATTTTCCGTTGTTTTGAAAAGGAGTTGGACGGACGAACTCCGGTTTTGAACCGAGCATTACATTGTTAACGATTTTTACGGGAAAAATGCGTCATTAAATGATATGCGATCAACGAATCGGGTTGCGACTCGGACTTTTGAAAAGTAAATACTATCACAATCCAAACGGATCGGACTTGTAAATGACAGTATTTAAAGCAGTGTCAACGGAATCAAACGATCCGGAATTGTAAATGACGATCAACGAGGCCAAACGGCTCGGAATTGTAAATGACGATCAACGAGGCTAAATGGCTCGGAACTGTAAATGACGATCAACGAGGCCAAACGACTCGGAATTGTAAATAACGTGAAAGTGAAACCAACGGGTCGGAACGCCGTTTTAACCCGTGATTACTTCTCTTACGGAAAGAGAAGAGGATCGAGGGGCTAAAACGTATCGGACCCCGTTAGACGGAGGCGTCTACATTTTGACAATGACGTTCGAAACAGTTATAGCGACTGGCGCGTAAACCGAGACGGAACGGAAGATTCAGAGAGAGGGAGTTATACCTATGGCTAGGGTCGACTCCTTTGGCTCGGGAGGTGTGCACGGGACACGGAAAGTTATTCGAAAGGTTGTTTCGAAGTTGTAGGGTGCGTATTTGATCGAAATACGAAGGTTTCACGCGAATCGAGACAAAACGGGAGCTCGGGAGGGGTGGAAACCAGTTTGGACCGTGGGGTATGTGATTTTTTGGTGTTAAAATCCTCTCCTTTGCCTTTGACAGCAACTTCTATTTATAGGGTGAAAATTGCAGTAGGAGTCCGGCCGGACTTGGACTGAATTTCAGGGGTTTTGGGAATTTTGGAAATCTGGAGGACTTGTTGGCAATTTCAGGAAAATTGCACAGTGAGTCCGGCCGGACTTGGCTTGCAAACCAGGGGTATTTTGGTCTTTTGGCCTTGATTTGTGATTGACGAGTGACTAGAGGGAGGTGGCATGCAGGACACGTGTCCTGTGACTCACCAGAAGTGTGGGAGTTCGTTCCCCGGTCCCGGTTTTGTCCGTTTTTTAAAATAACAGTCCGGGAAATGTCCGAAACGCCCCCGAAAAGTGCCGGAAAATGCGTTTTTCAGGGAAAGCCATACTTTTACGTGAGATGTCACGTGATAAGTACGGTTTGACGTCGGGATGCACGGGGCAGTCCCGGGACGTCTCGTTGGCACAGCAACGGGGAGTTTAACGAGTTCCGGTTAACCTGGAGCGGGCCAGTTAACGGATTTCGGTTAACTTTCTGACGGATTTGGACGATCCGGATTTGGGTACTTACACCTGCATATGAAATGCCTTGTTTAACCCTATTGCAGAATGTTTGAAGATTTAGCTCAGGATTTATCTCCAGAACTCATCGCAACTAGGACAGACAAAGAATTTCCAAACTAGCTAAGGAAATATGTAAATATTTCGTTTCATTCAAATTTATTCTATACACTTTTTTAAACATTCAATCTTAAAATTGTATTAAATTGGTTACATATTGTCTTATAGATAGCTGAACATCCGGGTGATGCCAAAGCTGCGAGGTTAAGACATTTAGCATCAACTCCGTACTTGAACGTTAATTTATACAACGGTTATTTCATGAATGGCTATGTGTTTCATACCAAAGCTTACGGGGGCTCTAAATTAACGTGGAATAGCGGTGTGAAGCTTAAAGGAAACCTTGATTATTATGGCGTCCTGAAAGAAGTAGTCGAGGTGGAGTATTTGGGTAGAAACAATGTTGTCTTGTTCAATTGTGATTGGCGAGATGCTGTGCGAGGTGTTAAGAAGCATGCCATATTTGACCTCGTCGATGTAAAGGACTCGTCCAGACATAATGGCGACGACGTCTTCATCTTAGCATCTCAAGCACAACAGGTATACATGACTCCCTACCCTCGTCCGCGACCCGACGGATGGTGGGTTGTCTGGATGACCAAGGCTAGGAGCATGATTGACAACCTACCCTCGTTGACAACTACAGAGTCGTCATTAGAAACACCCTATCAAGAGGATGAAATGCCAGTGCCACCTAACGTTTCATCAGCTAATCATCCTGTAAGTACGCCAATCCAATTCGCGACCTTTCCAGATGCATTTTAATATGATAAAATTGCATTTAGGGGCATTTTGGTAAATTCTCGGTCCATCCCGAGACTTCCGGAAACATTTCATAAGTTTCTCGCGAAGGAAGTACTTTTTTGTACTTTGCTCATGCCAAGGGACCTAAAAGGAATAAATCTATTTTGGACTTTTTAGGTATTATCCAAGAAGGTTCCAGAATCAGATTTGGCGCCAAAAACGGTTATGGTCACCTTGTGTCACGCGACAAGTCGAGGCATGGAAAGTGGATACGTTATGCCGTGCGACATAAGGCTACCATGAACTGCAGCTATAAATAAGACCCTACCCCTCTCAGTTTTGGATCCCAATTTCGACTTCCTAAAGCTACTCTGCCCAAATTGCTCCAGAAACCTCTCTCTCTCTTCCTCCCTCACCAAAACTACTCAATTCCCCTCCAATTCCCTCACCTTTCACATCTCTTCAACCCAATTCCTCTCCTATTTCCCCAAACACCTCAGATCTTCCAATTCAGCTCTCAGTCCGTGCCTAGATCTCTATTCCAGAAGTTGAATCGAAGGCTTTTACACCTAACTTGGTGTAGAAGTTGAGGACTACAAGGGTAACATATCTCTCTCTCTCTCTCTCATCTATTTATCTAATTGTTCTTCCTTCTTCTCCACTTGATAATCAGGCTCCATCTGCCTCAGATTATCAAGTGGCAACTACAATCTCTCTGTTTAAATTGTATATGCTTGAGTCCAATTGCATGCTTATGATGTGATCTACTTAGATTTGCAATTTGGATGTCAAGGGAGTGTGGATCTCCCATATCCACACTCCTTTGGTCGATTCGTATCTAATTCATGTTGTTCTTATTGATTCTAGTATAATTGTTTGATTTGTTTGTGAATCTGTTGAATCTGCTTCTCAGTTTGTGAGGTACCTGCAGATGGTAACCCTGTGTCACGCGACACATCTGGACATGAGGAGTCCTGTGTCACGCGACATGTCGTGATCATCTGCAGGGACCATGTTTCAGTTGTAAGCTGATTTAGTTGATTATCTTAGCATTTAGTTTTATGATCATGTTGTTTAGTGCTTAGATCTGGTTTGTAATTGCATTTTGTGTTCATCTAGAGATTCTGTAATCTGTTTGATGTGAGTCTCTGTAAGGTGACTATTGGTGTCACGCGACACATTTGGACATGAGGAGTCCTGTGTCACGCGACATAGATGGTCCTTTGCAGAAGACCTGATTTCCTTTGTAATTTGTTCTCTTTGCTGTAAAGGGATGTGGCCTCCCGGACAATTGGTTTACAAGTTGCAACGATCTTACCTATTCAATAAAATTCATGTTTATTGCACTTGTCTATTATCATTGCTTGCACATTTTTTTGAATTATTTGGATGTCTAAGTTAGAAAGACTCGTCCATGGATGAGGCGTGTTGGGTGAACTCTCAGTTCTTCCCAACACGTAACCTGACCCCCGAACCCGTTCTCTTTCAAAAGGTTTTTCAAAGTGCACCTCCAAAAGCATGGCGTGGTGACTCCTTTATTTTATTTTTTATTTTTTCGGGCGAGCGCGCATTCAGTGGCGACTCCGCTGGGGATTACTTTTTGAAAACCTGTTTTTTCAAAATAAGAGGGTCATGCTTTCGTTCATTTAGACATCCAATATGTTCATCTTATGTGCATCCTTGATGATCTTGTGCGATACATGCATTTTATGAGATCTTACAACTTGTATGCCTTTTGTTTGTTTCTTGTGGCTCTGTTTATTGCTATATTTGGT
Organism: Adenophora triphylla var. japonica; assembly: GCA_022495995.1. Classification (NCBI taxonomy): domain Eukaryota; kingdom Viridiplantae; phylum Streptophyta; class Magnoliopsida; order Asterales; family Campanulaceae; genus Adenophora; species Adenophora triphylla. The sequence continues at coordinate 667,696 of JAFEMH010000267.1, read as the reverse complement.
TTGTCTTGTCCCTTGCCAAGGAGAGGCAGGGGCTGATCCCAGTTTTGCAGGAGTTCTGGTTCAGTGACTCTCCTGGTTGTGCGACAGCTTTGGTCCATGCTGTTCTGTGTCACGTGACAGGAATAGTCACTGAACAGGTTTCAGGTTCTGGTTTGAGGGCAGTCCCTTGAATCAAAAGATTGCTCAGCTGATTGTTGTTCTTTTTTTTTTCTTGCCTGTGAGAGTGTGTGTGTGTTTTTTTTAATATTTTGTTTTTCGTGAATAAAAGAATATAGTCAACCGCACACTACTCCACATAGCTTTAGAACCCTCGGGTGCAATTGACGGCATCGCAGACGGTGATAATATTCGCCTACGCTTGAGCGCCTAATGTCAAACCCATCCCCCTAGTGCGTTATAGGTGGCACCATACTTAAACCTTACCCACGGTTGGTTTTTGATACAACGTTTTAATTACACCAAAATGAATTGTTTTTGAAATTTCCGATAAGTCCTTATACCTTCCCCAAAACCTCACACCTTGTGGGCATGTTGCCAATGCAACATGGTTTCACGTGAGGACATGTCACTCCCGTGACATGTCCTAAACGAGAGATCATGCCGCATTGTCACCATGCAGTCATGCCGGATTTTCCTTGGAATTTCTCCGAGAATACCCGTTATGCTGCCCAAATTTCCCTAGAAATTGGGGCTACTCGTCCGTCCCACGTCGTGTTAGGTTTTGGTTAGGTATCATTACTTATTATTAATTTCTAATGCAAAGCATCTAGTGTAATTTGAACGTTGCGTCCCTAGGCTTCCCCAAGGTGTAGTGTGCATAAATAAAGGGTTAGCCTTTCCCAACCGTTCCTAGGATTTAAATCACCGATTTATACTTGAAGATAAATAAATTGTTTGCTCGAGTCTGTTCTCTCCGCTTCTTCTCCCTCTCCCATATTTCCTCTTCTTTCCCTACCTTATAAACCCGTATATACCCCTGCAGCTATGGCGTGTTGGAGTCGATCGTCTGTACCGGGAGCTCGTTTGGTTCGGGTTATCAAAGAAGTTCAAGCAGTTTCCGAAACTTTAGTCAGTGCAGAATCAGACATGGCAGGGAATGGAGATGTGTTTGCCGCTCAGTCTGCTGGAGGTTCGGGTCCGTTGAGTCAACCAAGCTTGAACGATCTGTCTACAGATGAGTTGAGGATGAATTTGGAAGCCGCTTTGGCCAGAGAGCATGAGGCCCGCCTGTCAGCTCAGAATGCTAAAATCCGAGAAGAAGAAGCTCATAACCGCTTTGTTGAGGCCATGAGGGCCCGGGGAATAGCAATGCTCCATAGAGAAGATGGTTCTTATGAGGAAATTACTGAAGAGGGCAATAACGAGATTGGATCCGCTTCTCCTACCCAGCCTGCTCCACTCAGTTACAATGCTATGCCTCCTCCCACGAGCTATGCCCCACGCCCCGAGCAAATGTCATCTCCGGGAATGATTGTGAGTGCCCAAGGAAGGTTTCCTCCACCTTCCTCTCAAGCATATAATCCAGTTTCTCAGCAAGGCCTTAGCAAGAGTGGTGGTCAACCCGCAAATTGCTTCGACCTCACTTCCTCTCCGGCTCCCAATGTCCCGATGCCACAGGTTCAGTATGGGTCTCAATTCCAAGCCAGTTACTCCCAACCCCAGTTCAGTGTGTACCCCGACAACTATCAGTGTGGTCAGTCTAATATGCAACAGAGTGGTCAGTATCGGCTTTCAGGGAATCAGATTTGTCAAGATAGTATTCTGAGGTATCCGCAGTCTCAGCTCCAAGGCAGTTTTCCTCAGCCTGCAGTGTGTTCTCCCCTTACTCAGCATTTATATGGTTCCACTCCGTATTCAGCTCCATGCATCAGTACGGGATTCTCTACTCTTGGTCAATTCGGAGGTCAGTCAGCGCAGTACAATTCCCAGAACCCCAGTGTGCAGTTTAATGGCTATGATATGTACGGGAACAGGATTCCCAGTTCTGTTAGTTTGTTGGATAGTAACATCAGTATACCCAGCACCTTTGGTCTCCCACCAGCAGCTTTGCCCATTAGATCCGGTCTGGAATTCCCCGTGCCGTCATCAACAGTGTCTCCTGCTATCCCTCAGATTCCAGGTTTAACTCCAGAAGTAACGGCCTTGTTGAAGGTATGCAACAAAGAAATCGACGTATCGATCGTAGGTTCTAGTGGTCTCAAGGTGGTAGATCCAGCCCAAGTAACGCCTTTGCCTCATAAATTCAAGATGCCGAAAATGGACTTCGATGGTACTGCTTGTCCGAAAACTCATGTGGATACTTATGTTATGACAATGGGAGCGATGGGCTGCACGCCCGAGTTTATGGCATCCCACTTTCATTTGACTTTGAAAGGACCAGCGCTTACATGGTTTTTGACTTTGAAACAAGAATGCCGCTCCACCTGGAGCCAGATTACGGAAACCTTTTTGGAGAAGTATAAAGGCAATTTGGAGTGGCGTACCACCCGGGATGATTTAGTTGGGACCATCAAGAAGGCTGACGAGTCAATTACAGAATTCTATAAGCGGTGGAATGCTAAGCTTAACGAACTGTCAGAACCCATTCCTCTTCAGGATCAGAAGGATATTTTCTTGTCGTGCGTGAAACCAGTACTCAGGGAAGCCATCGGAAAAGGTTGGTATCCGGATTTGCGAGAAATGGTCGGTATGGGTGCTCGCAGTGAGAACAGACTTTTCAATCAAACTCCAGGTATGAATGCTAGTGGAAGTAATGGAAGCGGAGGATACCGATACCGAACACCGAATCCTATTTCTGCCATGGCACCGAAAGGAAGAGAAGTAGTTAAGGACAATATTGTCAACAACCTGCAAGGAGGGGGCAATAATGGTTCTAATAGTGGAAGATTCCGGCCAAAGCAACAAAGAAAGTTTGATGATTTGGGTATGACTACAGAGGAGGTCTACAACGGATTGCTCAGGACCGGTATGATAAAGCCACTGGAAAATTACAGGCCCGCTAGTCCCAATCCCAACCTTGACACAAGCAAGTATTGTCGGTTCTATCAGTTCCGGGGACACACCACTAACATTTGCTTCACCCTCAAAAGGATTATTCAAGGGCTTGTAGATGAAAAGAAGATTGAAAAGTCCCCTCGTCCTAATGTTGTCAGTAACCCTCTGCCTAACAACACCGTGAATCTCATGGATTTTGGCCAAGACTATTTTGTTAATGTAATAGAATTTGGGGAGTCCGTAGATGGAAATGTTAGTGATGATTGTAATAAGATTGTGACTGATGTAATCCTTTATTCTGATGAAATGAAAGATAATTTCTGCTATGTTTTGTATCTTGACGATCTGTATGATTTGAATAATACTGCTGTTTACGACGATTATGAAGAGCGTTTGGTGGCCAAGACTATATCTTTCATGGTTCCTAGAGATTCCCCAATCTCTCTGGAAGAACTCAGGATAGCGGCTAATGTAGAGGCGCCATTATCCATAAATGAAATAAGATAGGCGGCATGGCCCTACAGTACTCGTCCTGTTCCGATTTTGCTAGCAGAGCTCAAAGAGGCCAGCAAGAATTTTGTGGTTGAAGATCATCAAGAGGTTAATTTGTTGACTCGATCTGGAAGAATGTTGGGAATGGATGGCGCTGATCCATCAGGGAAAGGCAAGGGAGTTGCAGTTTCAAATCCCCAGACCTCTCAAGATCCCTACAAATCAGCAGGAAGTGAGGAAAGCCGCGAAGATCCGATCTTGACACAGCTGAAGAGAACCCAAGATGATATCTCCTTATGGTCTCTGCTCACATCCTCCTAGCCTCACAAGTTGAAGCTGGAAGAGGCCCTATCCAAAACCAAAGTGTCTGTCAACGCCACTCCAGACGAGGCCTGTCACTTGATCGGAACTGCGCAGTATGGGAACATCATTACGTTTACGGATCTTGATCTGCCTACTTACGGTGCAAAGCATAATGAGTCTTTACATATCACGGTGCCGCTGGAGGGGCGCCGGATTCCCCATGTATTGGTAGACAATGGGTCAGCTATGAATGTACTTCCTGCCAAAATGATGAGTATGCTAGATATTGACGTGCAGAGCCTTAAACCATCCAGCCAGACCATAAAAGCCTACGATTCGACATCCCGAGCAGTGTTGGGGATAGTCTCTCTGAATTTGTTGTTTGGGAGCAAAGAGATGATGGTAGAATTCCAGGTAATCGACATTCCGGTCACATTCTCAGCGCTATTGGGTAGACCGTGGATTCATGAAATTGGAGCAGTAGCATCCACTCTCCACCAGTGCTTGAAATTTGTACAAGACGGAGTTCTGACGACCATTTATGGGGATAGCATCACTATCGGGGAGACCAGTGCTAATACCATGCCGGTGATGGAAATCAAACTTGACCAAGAAAATTTGATGCTCAGTGGTTTTACAATTGAGAAGCCTAAAGGGCAGGTCTGCACTATAGATTTGACAACCTCCTCCGACAAGATCCCTCATGTGCTAAAAATGATGAGAGGCATGAGTTACATCCCGGGCCTGGGGCTAGGGAAGCGTTAACAAGGACCATGTCAGCTTCTGATGCCAGAAGCCAAGAGTAATAGGCGAGGCCTAGGGTATGTCGTGACAAAAGAAGACAAAGCGTACGATAAGACTGAAGCGTTTAAATAAAAGATGACCTCAGCTGCTGGAAAGAGGTACAAAAGGCCTGAGATGCGCCCGTACAGCTGGTCTTTGAACCAATACTTTGTTAAAGAGGATGGAGAAATGTTTGTTTGCCCAGAGCTGAAGATGAGCCAAATGGAGGAAAGGATGAGAACAATCCAGAGGTTTGCCAGCAGTCAAAACCCGGTGAAGGAAATGCATGTGAGTATGCCTAGAAGGCCAGGTGTCACCGCTACATTAGAGAACAGTTACCATTTCTGGGGACCTGATTTTGTGAACCAGTTCGAGAAGCTTGCTCTGGACGAACCCACAATATGCAAGATCCGCGGTGCTGATCCCGTGGACATTGATGGTGATTTGGCGGATCTGTTTAAGGAGCAGGGGCTGTCAGAGCCTGAGGATGATATACATTTGGCAGGAGTACTTACAGGAGGGATGGATGTTGCTAGTGATCTCGGTGATTTGATTGACTTTTCCTCTGATAACGAGGTGATAGCTATGTTGGAGTTCGAAAAGGGGCCAGTTGCAGATCTGAACAGTTTGAAGACCATCGCAGAGGGGCCGCTACAGAACTGGACTTCATTTCGGGGGCCGGTTGCCGACAGGGAGACTATGATCAAAAAGTTAGGGCTCAAGCCTCGTCCTTGTCCATCTGAGTCTAAATTTGTTCCCCGTCTCCTGAGTCAGTCTCCAGAGTCCCTTGTGATTGAATTCGAGTCCTCCGATCGATCTGACGTCCTCACGACGGAAGACCATCGTCGTGTTGTAGACACTGTTTTTCCCTTCGCTTTGAATAAAATGGTCGATCTTTCTGAGTATCTCGTGATTGCCAATCTAACAATTGAACGCTTAACTAAAATTAATCATCAAGATTTAAAAATAATTAAGCCGGATTCAATTGAAGATAATTCAGACTTAATAGATGAACAAATTTTAGAAAATAATTCAAAGTAGGTTTGCGAGCAAAAGGAAAGCCGAGCCCAAGCTGCGATGAGCTATTGACAACGGTGAACTTGGGAACAGCCGAGGAACCCAAAGAAACGCAAATTGGTAGCTTCTTCTCTGGAGATGAACGGGTTGCCCTGATCGAGTTGCTTAAAGAGTTCGTAGACGTCTTTGCCTGGTCCTACAAAGACATGACCGGGTTGGATGCATCTATTGTAGAACACCGAATACCCCTAGATCCATAGATTAAGCCAATAAAGCAGAAACTGAGATGGATCAAGCCCGAGTGGTCCCTGCAAGTCAAAGAAGAGATTGAGAAACTCCTACGGGTGGGTTTTATCAAGGTGATCGAATACCCGACTTGGCTGGCAAACATAGTCACGGTCACAAAAGCGAATGGAAAGGTTCGGGTTTGCGTAGACTTCCGGGATCTTAACAAGGCCAGTCCCAAAGATGACTTCCCCTTGCCAAACATCGACATGCTGGTAGATGCTACAACGAACTACGAGGTCAAATCATTCGTCGATGGTTTTGCGGGTTATAACCAGATTAAAATGGCCGAGGAAGATCAAGACAAGACAACATTCACCACTCCTTGGGGCACTTATTGTTACACTGTGATGCCATTTGGATTGAAGAATGCCGGGGCTACCTACCAGAGGGCCGTCACCTCTTTGTTTCACGACATGATCCACAAGGAGATTGAAGTGTATGTGGACGATATGATTATTCACTCGAAAGGGTCAGATGGACAACACTTCACTGATTTAAGGAAGTTCTTCAACAGACTTTGGGAGCATTCCATGAGGCTAAATCCAGCCAAGTGCACTTTTGGGGTTATCCGGGGTAAAGTTTTGGGCTACATGGTCACAGAGCGAGGCATCGAAGTAGATCCCAGAAAAGTCAAAGCAATTGTTGAAATGAAGCCACCCAGAACTGTTTCCGAAGTAAAAGGTTTCATGGGCCGTCTACAGTACATCAGCAGATTCATCAACCAGCTGACCTCCATTTGTGAGCCAATCTTTAAGCTATTGAAGAAGAATCAGGCGGTGGTTTGGAACGAGGAATGTAAACTAGCTTTCGAGAGAATCAAAGCTTACCTTGTTAATCCACCCATTCTCTGCCCACCTCATGAGAGCAAGCCTTTACTTCTATATCTGACGGTCACAGACACAGCTATCGGGGCCATGCTAGCGCAAGAGAAGGACTCCAAGGTCGAGAATGCCATATATTTTGTCAGTCGTAAATTCCAAGGTAGCGAGTTGAACTACTCTGCCCTCGAGAAGACATGCGCAGCTCTGGTTTGGGTGGTCGGAAAGCTGAAGCACTATATGCTATCCCATACAGTACACCTGGTCTCCAAGATGGACCCGATCAGATACCTATTTCAAGGTGATAGAGGCAACATCTCCACCAGATTGGCAAAATGGACTTTCTTCTTAGCTGAGTTTGATATCAAATATGTGATCCGGAAATCAATCAAGGGACAGGCTCTGGCAGATCAATTGGCCGATTCCCCCAGTACAGAAGCCCGAGGGCCAGATCTCTCCAGTTTCCAGATGAAGGGATCCTTGTTATAGAAAATGGCAATCGGTGGTAGTTATTCTTCGACGGCGCGGAAAACAAAAGAGGTAACGGCATCGGGATGGTACTGGTAGACCCGAATGACATGCATACCCCCATAGCTATCAAGCTGAACTTCTCGGTTACCAACAATGCAGCCGAATATGAAGCTTGCATAGCTGGTCTTGAGGCTGCCCTAGAGCGACATGTGGATGAGTTGGAAGTGTTTGGTGATTCCCAACTGATAATAAATCAAGCTGCCAACAGATGGAAAACCTCATATCCGTGTCTCCAGAGGTATCACGCTTACATTGCAGAGCTCGTCGGCCAGTTCAAGGAAGTGTCATTCCAATTCCTGCCGCGAGACAAGAACAGATTTTCCGACGCCCTAGGTACTCTAGCCTCTTTAGTAGAAATCCCAGAAGGAAAATCAATCAAACCGTTCAGGGTCGGTAGGCGAGAAAATCCTGCATACTGCTGTGAAATAGATATCAAAACTGTCAATGAGCCGTGGTACAACCAAGTTTTCCAATATCTCAAGCATGGTGAAGCATCTTTCCCCGTTGATAAAGAAGGAGACCTAAAAGGTATTCATGCCAAGAGTTTGCAAGATTTGAAAAAGCTATCAGCCCAGTACGTCATACTTGGCAATGAGTTATGGAAGAAAAGGGAAGGTTGCCCTCTCCTGCTCTGTATCAGCAAAGAAAAGGCTCAGAAAGTAATGGAAGATGTTCACAATGGCGCCTGCGGACCTCATATGAACGCTCGATCCCTTATGCATAGCATTATCGAGGCCAGGCTACTTACGGATCACTATGGGCGGTGCATCCAGTTTGTGCGGACCTGTGATAAATGCCAACGGTTCTCCAACTTAAACCATATCCCTCCTCATGACCTTTACTGTATGACAACTCCGTGGCCCTTCGCAACATGGGGAATTGATGTCATTGGGAAAATAACTCCACCCGGGAGCAATGGACACTCGTTTGTATTGGTTGCGGTAGATTACTTCACAAAGTGGGTAGAAGCTGCATCTTACAAAGTGCTCACAGCTAAGAAAGTAGCTCGCTTCATAAAAGAACAAATTTTCTGCCGCTACGAAGTCCCGAATGAGATTATTTCTGACAATGGAACCCACTTCGAGGGAGAAGCCGATCGTCTGCTTACTGAATACAGGGTCAAGCGTCACAAGTCTTCACCATACAGACCACAGACGAATGGTGCTGTTGAGGCTGCTAATAAGAACTTCGAGAGAATCATTAAGAAGATGGTCGAGCGAGGAAAGGATTGGCCAGAGAAGCTACATTTAGCATTATGGGGCTACCGCACTTCAATTCGGACTGCTACCGGTGCAACCCTATACGCCTTGACCTACGGAATGGAAGTTGTCATGCCCATCGAGCTAGAAATTCCATCCCTCAGGGTGTTGCTTGAGAATGAGGTGAATGAGATTGATTGGCTCCAAAGTCGATACAACGAATTGGCACTGTTAGATGAACTCAGATTAAAGGACATGAAGCACAATCGGGCATATCATAAAAGAATGGCCCGTGCTTTTGACAAAAGAGTGAAGCCCAGGGACATCAAGGTTGGTGATCTGGTTCTCAAGATGAAGCCCGCAAATCAGAGCAGTGCATTGGGCAAATGGGCACCTGTTTGGGTCGGACCGTTTCTAGTAAAGAAGATATTCTCCGGAGGAGCAATGCAGCTGACAGATCTGGATGGTAACCCATTTTTGCACCCCGTCAACGGAGATAAGTTACGGCGGTACTATGTGTGATTGAGTCTTTTCCCCTCTGTAAATAAAAAGTAATAAAAAAAATAAATAAAATGAAAATGAAAATAAAGGCGCAATAAAATTGTCCCAGATGAGACTGAAAACCTCTCAAAAGGTAGTCCATGCAAAAATAAGGAATGCGCCCGGTGCTAAAAGAATATACCCAGCTAGGCTGAAAACCCTAAAAAGGGCGGTCTAGGTAAAAAACAGGGTTGCACCATGTCCCCCTTCTGTCTTCCCCTTTCTTTAAACACAAAGTTGATTGAGTCGAACTACGGAGACCTGAGCCCCTTAGTTCTCTGTGTAAAAGGGGAACGTAGGCAACCACTCGTGGTTCGGTCTAAAAATGCTGCAAAATCTTATATCTTGCCAAAATGTGTTTTGATTACAGTTCTAAGGCTTTTCAAAGGTTCATTTTAAGTTAATATTCTTTTTGATGAGTTCAAGCACGGCCTGCTTTTGACTCAAATAACTTGCTGCGAATAAAAGAAAATAAACTTTCAACATCTTCTTCGTCTGCATTAAAGTTATCAAGGGATACTCAAGTTTCATTCAAATAAATGTCTCTTCCAAAGTACAAGCAAAAGAAAAATAAAGAGTCTGCCATCTCTCAGAAAAGTGTCTAGAAGCTCGTCCCCACTCCCGAACTCGTACCTCCGTCTTTCCTTTTCCTTGGTCCCCGGGAGGTCCTTGACCTAGGAATGTCAAATAAGTCAGTTTGAGCTCGCCCCATCTCTGGTATATTGCGTGTCGGTGGTTCGATCAGACCAGTCTCCCTCAAAGCAGCCCTGGCAGACCTCTCTTGTTGTAAGGCCTCTCTGCGAGCCATCACCTCCTGATCATCCCTCATCGCAGCTCTCCGAATCTCCTGCCTCTGATAATCCTCAGCAACATCGCCGGTAATATTATCTGGATTCCCTTGGGCCTCTGCATCTCGGAAAGATCGGCTGGATGGGTAGTCTGCTCCTAAGTATTCCCGACGGTGAGCCTCTATCGCCAGCTGTACGGGACCCTGTTGCTCTTCATACCAAATCAGATACTCCGTGGTCAAGAATGTAAACCCTATGGCCTGACGAAGGAGTGTCCGTGTGGGAAGAAAACCCTCCAAGAAGGATCTGCTGAAGAATTGCACAGTCTGAGGCTCGGTCATGACCATCGGGATAGTATCAGTCGCCAACCTCTCTCTCAAAGCTCGAATAATCTGCTGAGGGTACCGATATTGCCTGCTCACTAGTGATGGGACACATAATGAAGACACATGCAACCCAGGCAATCTGACCACCACCGACCCATCCTGAATGTCTCTCATGGTCTGTAGTCCCCACACCGGTATCCAGAAGTTCAGATCAGCAGTCTCGCATCGTGTCAACCTCACCTGCTAACTGTCAGCGGTCGCATCCCTCAGTAGCCTGCATTGTCTAGTCACCCAAGGCATCGCTGTTTGACCCCCTGGTAGTGGCCCAATCAAGCGTAGTCTCTCAGAAAGCCATAAAGATAGCAAAGTGGGGCTGTTCGCGCCCATGAATCAGATCCTCCAGCTAGTCTATAAAGGCCATGGTAAGTCTCAGCTAATAGCAGCGGTACAATGTCCATTTCCCCTTGGCCGGGCCAAATTTGATGAAGATCCACACCTCTGTCACCCCTAAGGCGTCGACAACCTCCGGCGGCGCACTGGCGTACTCCGACATGTCCACAAAAGTAGTAGGCCGACGGTGGTAAACAATACATACATGTCCGAGAGAAGTAGAAAGATCAAAGCTGGACCGTGGAAGATCGCAGCCGAGCCATCCGGGTTAAGTCTATAAGTTCACCATTCGTAATCATGGGTGCCACCGATCTGCGCGAGCACGGGAAGTCCGATAACTGCTCCACAATCGGCCGTCTGTCTCGAGGGAATGCTACAGTTTCCGCCTCACCCAAGCCTGTCAATGCTCTAAAATCCTCCTTGGTTGGCGTCAGATCATTGTATGATAAAGTAAACACATGCCTCTCCGAGTCCCAGAAATGCGAAGCTGCCCGGAGCAAATCCCAATCAACCCTCCAGTTCTTCAAAGGCCAGAGACACGTCATACCATATCGCTTGTCAATGATTTTCCCATGATGTTTTTGGTGAAATTTTGAAACTCCGACAAAGTCCTGACGAAATTGATGTTCCCGAGAAGCTATTTCCTTGTTATAATGCTCCATGATGATTGAAAGTCAACCTTTGTTGAAATCGTCTGTTTGTCAAGTTGGGGTTGCTGGTTTTCTCCTGCTGGAAGAACAATGCCTGCAAATGAGGCCTGGTTCAATTTTAAAAGGGCCCTGTTACGAGCTTCGTCCAGTCGTGCGACATCTATTGACAAACAGACACATCATGTCGGGCGACACATTTGGTCTGCATCAGGAAATATCAGGGTCTGGCAAGTGGTTTTTCTGTGGCACTATCTAGCTCGCCGTCGCTGCAATACACCTTGTACCTCATATTACTGCACGGGCGAGGATTCCCCCCACCATATGTATCACTATACACAATTACCCAAAACAGTTACAGAGACTTATGTACAAACTCGGCAAAGCCAACCTGTCAATAACAATAAATCGTGCTCCTTTCCCCTCATTCCCAGAACGAACAGACTCATGCAAACAAGATAACATAGATTAACCTTTGCTAACAAAATAGCTTAGTTAGATGTAGTGCTTCGAGTGTTGTTTTCCCCCGCAGGTACAACAGTCAACTGAGCAAATCTTAAAGATTGTCCCTCAAAGCAAAGCCGAGACAAAGAATCCGTGTCTATTTGAATCTCCCCAGCAGGGCGCATCAAGATCAATGGCCCCACCGTCAAACCGTCAATAAGAGTTCGCTGCCCAGCAAGCAAAGTCCCCGGCTTACCAAGCAAGGCTCGGGACACAAAAATCAACCGTCAATAAGAGTTCGCTGCCCAGCAAGCAAAGTCCCTGGATTACTAAACAAAGCTCGGGACACAGAAGTCAATCGTCAATAAAGACGGGCCCCGCCGCCAAATCACCAACAAGAATCCGCTGCCCAGCAAGCAAAGCCCCCCGTCATAGTAAGCAAGGTCCCAGACCCAGAAGCCAACAGTCGACAAAAGACTGCCCCGCACCCGTCAACCGTCAACAGCAGCTAGTAGCATAGGACCCTCCAGCAGCTACATCGATCCCCAGCAGCATAAACAATAGCATCAGTACCTTCGGCAACTACAGATATTGGGTGACAACCGCATAGTCAGATATTGGGTGACAACCGCACAGTCAGATATCGGGTGACAATCGCATAGTCAGATATTGGGTGACAACCGCATAGTCAGATTTTGGGTGACAACCGCATAGTCAGATATTGGGTGACAACCGCATAGTCAGATATTGGGTGACAACCGCATAGTCAGATATTGGGTGAAAACCGCATAGTCAGATATCGAGTGACAACCGCATAGTCAGATATTGGGTGACAACCGCATAGTCAGATATCGGGTGACAATCGCATAGTCAGATATCGGGTGACAACCGCTTAGTCAGATGTTGGGTGACAACCGCATAGTCAGATGTTGGGTGACAACCGCACAGTCATATTTCCGAACTACGACCGGCTTGATTCCCTCCCAAGGATACGTAGGAATCATTTCTCAAAAGGACCAGCCATTTGATTCCCCAGATCACCGTCTAGCCCTCCGCCTTATCCCCCAGCCGCTCATTGGGATTGGGTCTTATTTTATCGACAAACTCACTTTTTCCAAAAGTGATATTGCCGAGGGGCTCTGTAAGTACGCCAATCCAATTCGCGACCTTTCCAGATGCATTTTAATATGATAAAATTTCATTTAGGGGCATTTTGGTAAATTCCCGGTCCATCCCGAGACTTCCGAAAACATTTCATAAGTTTCTCGCGAAGGAAGTACTTTTTTGTACTTTGCTCATGCCAAGGGACTTAAAAGGAATAAATCTGTTTTGGACTTTTTAGGTATTATCCAAGAAGGTTCCAGAATCAGATTTGGCGCCAAAAACGGTTATGGTCACCTTGTGTCACGCGACTAGTCGAGGCATGGAAAGTGGATACGTTATGCCGTGCGACATAAGGCTACCATGAACTGCAGCTATAAATAAGACCCTACCCCTCTCAGTTTTGGATCCCAATTTCGACTTCCTAAAGCTACTCTGCCCAAATTGCTCCAGAAACCTCTCTCTCTCTTCCTCCCTCACCAAAACTACTCAATTCCCCTCCAATTCCCTCACCTTTCACATCTCTTCAACCGAATTCCTCTCCTATTTCCCCAAACACCTCAGATCTTCCAATTCAGCTCTCAGTCTGTGCCTAGATCTCTATTCCAGAAGTTGAATCGAAGGCTTTTACACCTAACTTGGTGTAGAAGTTGAGGACTACAAGGGTAACATATCTCTCTCTCTCTCTCTCTCTCTCTCATCTATTTGTCTAATTGTTCTTCCTTCTTCTCCACTTGATAATCAGGCTCCATCTGCCTCAGATTATCAAGTGGCAACTGCAGTCTCTCTGTTTAAATCGTATATGCTTGAGTCCAATTGCATGCTTATGATGTGATCTACTTATATTTACAATTTGGATGTCAAGGGAGTGTGGATCTCCCATATCCACACTCCTTTGGTCGATTCGTATCTAATTCATGTTGTTCTTATTGATTCTAGTATAATTGTTTGATTTTTTTGTGAATCTGTTGAATCTGCTTCTCAGTTTGTGAGGTACCTGCAGATGGTAACCCTGTGTCACGCGACACATCTGGATATGAGGAGTCCTGTGTCACGCGACATGTCATGACCATCTGCAGGGACCATGTTTCAGTTGTAAGCTGATTTAGTTGATTATCTTAGCATTTAGTTTTATGATCATGTTGTTTAGTGCTTAGATGTGGTTTGTAATTGCATTTTGTGTTCATCTAGAGATTTTGTAATCTGTTTGATGTAAGTCTCTGCAAGGTGACTACTGGTGTCACGCGACACATTTGGACATGAGGAGTCCTGTGTCACGCGACATAGATGGTCCTTTGCAGAAGACCTGATTTTCTTTGTAATTTGTTCTCTTTTTTTTTTTCTTCTTAAAAGAAGGGGATCAACACATTTCACCGCTCCCCCCTTGATGCACTTCACAGAGGCGCCTAGCTATGCTAGGGAGGGCAATGTCATTCCCTCTAACCACTGGTGGGGGAATCGAACCCATGACCTCCAGGTTGGAAGCCATGAACTCTAACCATCAGGCTAAGACCCCGCGTGCGTAATTTGTTCTCTTTGCTGTACTGGGATGTGGCCTCCCGGACAATTGGTCTACAAGTTGTAACGATCTTACCTATTCAATAAAATTCATGTTTATTGCACTTGTCTATTATCATTGCTTGCACATTTTTTTTGAATTATTTGGATGTCTAAGTTAGAAAGACTCGTCCATGGACGAGGCGTGTTGGGTGAACTCTCAGTTCTTCCCAACACGTAACCTGACCCCCAAACCCGTTCTCTTTCAAAAGGTTTTTCAAAGTGCACCTCCAAAAGTATGGCGTGGCGACTCCTTTATTTTATTTTTTATTTTTTCGGTCGAGCGCGCATTCACATCCATTAGATGATGTCACTCATATTCCTCAAAATGTTGATGAACCCGAGGAGGATTTCTTACCAGTGAATTTGCCACCTCCTCCACCTCGTTCAGGTCATCTCGCGCACATTGATATTGATGAATCAGAGGAAGAGGAAGAGGAACCAGAGTTTGATTCACCAGAGTCCGAAGACGAAGATGAAGAACTCGAGTTTTGTAGTAATTCAGAGTCCAGTGATGATGATGGGGACGAAGATTAATAATAGTTTAAAGTTTTATATGTATTGTGAATGCTTTAGATTATTAGAACTTTAAAGTTTTATATGTATTGTGAATGCTTTAGATTATTAATAGTTTAAAGTTTTATATGTATTGTGAATGCTTTAGATTATTAGAACTTTAAAGTTTTATATGTATTGTGAATGCTTTAGATTATTAGAACTTTAAAGTTTTATATGTATTGTGAATGCTTTATATTATTAATAGTTTAAAGTTTTATATGTATTGTGAATGCTTTATATTATTAGAACTTTAAAGCTTTATATGTATTGTGAGAATATTGTTTCCTATTGTTAAAGTTGTATATTTTAATATTTTTACTGTATTTAGATATGAGTTCTAGTAGAAAGGGTAGGAAGACACGGCCCATCTACACATCTATTACTGGGACGCAATTGTCCCGATCCAGTACTGATGATGCCGATGTCGACCCTACACAGAGTAGTACTAGCTCCACCTCTGGGGCCGATACTCATACTGTTGTCGATTCTGATGGGAGGATATTTGTCCAGATATCGTCACTTTATGACCAGTAAGTAACTCTTCATTTATTTGATATAAGTTGGTTCCTTTTTGTTTTATATATAATTCATTATTTAAGTTAAAATGTTATTGTATAAATATACTTGGCAGGTTTGTAGGTGGATACCCTACCCAGGGACTAAGATCGGGCAGTATTGGCGGTCTCGTCTCATGACAGAGTTTTGGCCCAACTGGAAATCATTACCACCGGGGGAGAAGGAGGATGTGTGGGAGGAGTTTAAGGTAATGTGTTAATGGTTTTTATTTAAAACTTAAATGTTAGTTTGTTATTAAAATGTTATAATTAATAATGATTGTACTCTTTTAGTTTTGTAATGTTATCATTATATGTTGTAGGGGAAATTTTGTTGGGCGCAGGAAATCGACGAGGCGACGGCTAGATTTATTTTCGATAAACAGTGTTCGAAGTTATTTAGGGATCATATTGGTAACATATTTATCTATCCTTAATTAGTTTAATTAACAATGATTATACTCTTTTAATTTTATAATGTCATCATTATATGTTTACGAGATATTCATATTTTTTATAGGTAACACGAAGAAACAATGTTATACTAAGCGGCTCGAGGCGAAATTACAGCCCTTGACACCTTCTTGGATGACCGATGAGGTGTTTCTTCAATTTTGCGAATATTGGGCGTCGGATGCGGCGAAAGCTATGGCCGAACAGGCTAAGGCAAATAGAGCAGGCTCCTCGGGGTCGGCGACGAAGCATACCATGGGGACGATCCCGGTCGGCGAGCATCACTACCGCATGGTATGTATGTTAGTTTAAATGTAGTAGGGTATGCATGCTTTTAAATAGGTTTATGTACGTATGTTAGCTGGGAGCCATGTTGATGCTATGAAATCCATGGTTTAGTGTAAATGTAGTGTATGCATTCTTTTAAATCAGTTTAAATGTTGAATTTATACAATTTCAAAGTAAAAATCTCGCTTATTTTATTTATAGGAAAGGGATCATGGTCCGAATGTCAGTTTTTTGGATGTTTTCGTCAGCACACATGTTCATACTCCTACAGCGCCCGATCAACCTCCGCAATGGGTTGACGATCGCTCTGCTAATGCCTTTGTAAGTAAACTATCATTAAATGACTTGATTTTGAATATGTAAATTTATTTATGTACATTACATTGTGTATATGATTATAATTGTTTGTTTTATTTTGACAGAGTACATATCAAGCCGCCGTTCTTCCCGAAGGAACGCCTCCCGGTCAGCCCGTTCCCTTCGTGACTGATGTTTGGCGCTCGGTCACCTCTGAGGGACATCCAAAGAGAGGAGACCGAGTGTTAGGGATGGGGGATTACGGGCGGCAATGCCCGTCGACGTCGACCGGCCGTCGGCCAAATGTTGTCTCGCCCATGTATCATGATCCGAGGGTCGACACTCTGCAGGCTGAGTTGGCTGAGGAGAGACACGAGGCTGCAGAGGCTAGGGCAAAGCTTACGGAGGCTTTGGCGGCTCAGGCGCAGATGCAGGAGGCTTTGGCGGCTCAGGCGCAGATGCAGGAGGAGAATGATCGGCGTCATGCAGAGACTGATGCCAAATTTGCGATGTTGATGGCTCGTATGGACCAGGGTAATTTCCAGCCTCCCCCGAGTTGATTACGGACTATTTTAGACTTGTTTGTACTATTTTATACTTGTTTATAAATATTTGAGATATTTGGTACCCGCGGGAGCCCCTCCCCCCTCTCCCCCCTATCCCCCCTCTCCCCCCTCCCGATTTGGTACGGTGATATTTAGTCTTTAGTTTGGTACGCTGATATTGATTTTTAGTTTTATAAATTGAATTGTTATATCAGGTACAAAAAAATTTGGTTAATTGATATTTTAAATTATTTTTTTTTAATTTAATTCATTATCAGCGACGGAAATTTCCGTCGCTGAAATTAATTTATTTTAATTATTTTTTTTCCAGCGACGAAAATTTCCGTCGCTATATCAATTTATTTTAATTAATTTTTATTCCAGCGACGAAATTTTCCTCCGCTATATCAATTAATTTTAATTTAATTTTAATTTAATTTTTGTTTTCAGCGGCGAAAATTTCCGTCGCTGGAATAAAAATTAATTAAAATAAATTAATTTCAGCGACGGAAATTTCCGCCTTCGAAAATAATTTATTTTAATTAATTTTTATTCCAGCGACGAAAATTTCCGCCGCTGAAAACAAAAATTAAATTAAATTTTTATTTCACCGGCGGAATATTCCGTCGCTGAAATGAAAATTTAATTAAATTAAATTGATTTAACGGCGGAAATTTCCGTCGCTGATGTCAGAAAATCACCGACGGAATTAATTCTGTCGGTAAAATCAAAATATACCGGCGGAATTTGAGCCTTCGGACCACAGCTGCGGGACGATAGCGGCGGACCACCGACGGAATTTTTCCGTCGGTGTTTTATTTTAGCGACGGAAATTTGGCTTTAGCGACGAAAATTTCCGCCGCTAAAACCTATTTTTCTGGTAGTGGCTTCCGTTAAGTTTTTGTTAAAGGACGGGCTTAGGATGACGGCCGGGGTTGAAAACGAGGAAGGGAATGGGCTTCCGTTAGGTTTTCGTTAAAGGACGGGCTTACGATGACTGTCGAGGTTGAAAATGAGGAAGGGAATGGGCTTCCGTTAAATTTTCGTTAAAGGACGGGCTTACGATGATGGTCAGGGTTGAAAATGAGGAAGGGAATGGGCTTCCGTTAAGTTTTCGTTAAGCTGGGGGTCTGGATGCAGAGGGCCAGGAATTAAAAGGGAAAAACAGGGATTTTACCCTGCAATCTTGTCCGCGCGGACCAGACCAGCAGGCCGCCTGTTTTAAAAAAGAGACAGACCGTATTCTTCTTCTTCAGTCCTCTTAAACAGCTGCCGAGAAGAGAGAGAGAAAGGAGAGAGAAATTTGCCATTGTTGTCCTATTTCTTCACCAAATCCTTTGAAATCAAGGCTATGGAGCGAGAGGGAGGAGCTCGTGGAGTCTTCCGAGGTCGGGTGAGTAGAGCGGCGGCGGAGAGGAGGCTTGAATTGGTGAGGATGCATCGCCACTATACGCTCTCGCAATCGATGAACGAGGAGTTTTACCCGGATATGTGGCAACATTGGGCAACCAACGAGGATCTTTGCATGGTATGATACTCAATTTTGTCTATTTTGTTGATTTTTTTTGTCAAAATTGGTATATGTTAGACTTAGGGCTTGAATTGTCAAGATTGGGGCTCTTGCTTATTTGGTTGTTGAAGTATGCAATTGGTGATGCATTTGTTTAATTGAAAGCATGGGTAAAAGGAATATGTAATTTATTTGTGAAAAACATGGGTATTTTGCATAATGTAAAAATAAAGTGGGTACAAATTTGCTGAATTTGGGATGGACTCTTGCATAAGAGATTTTTTGTGATGATAATTTGGTTTTTGTGAATGCATGTTTGATATCATGATGCATGAATGTGAGAAAAGATGCATGTTATGTTTTATAAAAGGAGGTACAAATTTGCCAAATTTGGAACGGACTCTTGCATAAGAGATTTTGATAAGAATTGTTTTTGTAAATTGGATACAAATTTGCCGAATTTGGAACGGACTCTTGCATAAGAGATTTTTTATGAAAATTGTTTTTTGTAAACTGGACACAAATTTGCCGAATTTGGAACGGACTCTTGCACAAGATATTTGTTGATGAAAATTGCTTTGTGAATGCATGTTTGATAACATGATGCATGAATGTGAGAAAAGATGCATGTAGAAAAAAATATGCCCGAAACTAGGACAGAGTTTATTTTCTTTCTTTTCTGCTTTTCCTATTGTTTGTGTCATATACTTTGCAGTTTTAATGACATACTTGTGTTGTGTTTATTTTCAGGGGAGAGCGGATGTCATCCAACGCAAGTTGGATAAGCTAAAGACGCGGGGGTCCGCGGAGGCAGTTGTCAGGCTTTGGGATGCCCTGCCCACAGTCGGTAGGGTGGGTTAGAGGAGTCCTCGCCAGCTCGTGGTGGCTTCTAAGCTTTATGGTTTTGTTGAGTGCCTGAGAGGGGTGGCAGGTTTGCATAAGAGCAAAGGGCTCCTTTTGGCGTTGATCGAGCACTGGTGGGACGTTACACATACATTCCATTTCTTCTGGGGGGAGGCTACCGTGACCTCCACTGATTATGCCGCTATCACTGGACTGCCCTTTAAGGGGCTCAGCTTGGAGTGGCACGACAGGTATACGGACGCGGAGCTGACGGATCTGCTGGGGATTGTCATTGTACCGCGGAAGAGAATGGGCATGGAATATGCCGTGATTGACGTGAAGTTGATTGAGAGCATAGCTAGGTACGAGAGAGGGGACCAGACCATCACAGCTGAGCAGATCGCTCGATGCTTCTTATGGTTCACCCTTTCCAGCACTTTGTTTGGGCACGCTGAGGGTACGGCCATGTTCGCCTTGCTAGGATCTTTGGCGGACATTGACAGGATAGATGTGTATGCCTGGGGAGAGGCAGGCTAGGCGGAGTTATACTTCGCTTTGGACAGGTACATCAGGAAGGCGTCCACCTCCCTGACCTGCTTTGAGTTCCCATTGGAGGTATACTTTCTCCTCCTTTTCCTTTATCCTCTGTACATATTGTGTATGCACTGTGGTTTTTTTGATGGGTCTCCTTTGTTGGATGCAGGTCTGGGCTTTGTAGATTTTTTGGCTGCGCCTTGTGGGATCATGTCCTAGGGGAGGCCTTTGCATACCCGGCTATGCTTTGGTGGACGAAGGACGCCCGGGTGAAGAGGAATAACAGGACTAGGATAAATATGAGGTACAATGTCATGGTACCATTTTTGATGGCGGAGAACAGCGGGAGAGTTAATTTTTACCCCTGGAATAGATTTGAGGTGGACCAGCTGAGCGGTGCAGAGGTGCATCCTGCGGGGACTCACCTGCGATGTATACTACTTGGGGGAGAGGGTGATGAGGCAGCATGGTCTAGGGATGGCTGCTTTGGTATCGGCTGAGCCTCCTGCTGATATGTTGTTTCCTCAGGAGGGGTCAGCGGACTGGGACTGGTTTAGGGCTGGGCGGCCTGCCCTGGAGTTCATTACTCAGGAGCCCTATCAGGCGTTCGTGGTACGCAGGCTGAGGAATCCCCAGGTGCTGGCGAGGGAGAGGAGTTCGATCGTGAGGATTCCCCGAGCTGACTTTTCGTTTACCCAGGAGGGGGTTATGATGAGGGAACAGATACCCCTCCCAGAGGTGAGGCCGTGAGCATTTTGGCCCCGACCGAATGCTCAGGTATGTGCTGATCGCATTCTGATTATTTAGTCTTTGTACTTCCTTCGTCATTGCTTCGACTGTTTTTTGATGCTTCTGTTTCTTCTTTGTAGTACTCATCCCGAGTTGTTGATCGGCTCTTGCACCAGGTTATCGGGGCTAAGAGGTTTATTCGCAACCTCATGACGCGGGGGAACATTCGAGGTTCCGAGAGGGCATCACGACTAGAGCCTAGTGCTTCTATGAGGGAGAGGTCGCGTATTCTAGCCGGCGGGCCTATGTCAGGTAGGCGTTCTATGGAGACTCCCCGTACCCATCCCAGAGAGTCGGTGGACATTTCTCCTTCTCCATACATGGACAGGAGTGTGGAGCTTTCCCGGGATCACATTATCTTCGGGGGCATGGAGAGACCGGACTTCGTTCAGGGTGGAACTGGTGAGGGTTCTTCTTCGCATCGCGGGGGTTACGGCACCTTTGAGCGGCAGGGAGATTACGGGACTACCCTGCAGACTTAGGGGACGTATGGCCAGAGCGCTGACGCCTTCTCGTTCGGGTACGACTTCTTTGCCGATATCGGGGTGCCGTATCGAGGCATGCCTGCTGATCCCGAGGACACATATTCGGACGCAGATCAGGATGACATAGAGCCGGGGATGGCTTTCCCGAAGATAGCGAAGGAGGGGCCGAGCGCGGCTCAACGGAGGGTGCGGAGGTGTGGCAAGGAGATTGCCAGGGAGGAGGATCCTATTCCTGATTCGGACAGTGATTTCGATTGATTATACCTGTTAGGGCAGAGAGAGAACATTTTATGCACATTGTATATATATATTTTTTTGGAATGTAATAACTAGGTTAATACATTTTATTTCACTATATATTTTTTTGTATTTTTGTTTAATTCTGTACTGAATGCAAGTTGCATTAGCCCAGTTTGGTGTTTTATATGGACAAATATGGGATCTTTGTTGGGATTTTGGATGAAAAACATGGGGAATGTGCATATTTTTGTGCTTGGCCATTTGGGGAAAGGTTTCCTCATTTGGGGCAGCAGTTTTTATTGTTGTCAAAAAATGTTTTTGGACTGGGGAACAATCTTATCCGCGTGGATGAGATTGAGGCCACAACCTCATCCGCGCGGACGAGGGCAGCATCTGGCAAGGTTATTTAAATTTTCACCTCAGATCTGGTTTTTATCACTCATCTTCATCTTCTTCTCTGTTCTTTCTGAAGTCACGACCCAAAACCATAGAAAGCCATGGAAAGCATGAAGAATTCTCCTAAATTGCCAAAGGAGTTTCAAATAATCTTCTTTGACAAGTTCAAGGAGTGGTCTCGGGAGGTTATGTATGGGAATAGGGCGTTCTTTGAAGAGAGATACAAGATCAAATCTTTTGTGGTCTCTTAAGGAGCTTGTTCCAGATTATGACTTGATGAGGGCTTCTGCCGCTTTCTGGGACACTCGGAGGCACGTCTTTTGCTTCTCCTACAACGAGATGGTTCCCACCCTTGAAGATTTCAGGGCGTTACTTGGAGGGCCCGAGGTGGAAGAAGTTGCACTTCCCTTACCCGGAGGGATGTCCTTCGTCAACAAATTGTCTAGTCTCCTTCAAATCTCTCCAGAGGAAGCTCGAGGTATGATTCGAGGACCCGACTATTTTGACATTTTTGGTCTCCCGGATAGGTTTAGGATCTTGGGTATGGTTAGCGATTGCTATTGGGATGCCTTTTCTCTTTGTGCAATCGGGTCCTTGTTCATGGTTTGTTCGTTTGGGATGTGCCACCAGTCTCTGTTAGACATTGTTGTGCACTGCCGGTCGGGTCGGGATATAGTTCCCTTGATCTTGGGAGAGACCCTTCACACTATTAACCGATTGGCTACCAGGAAGTGGTACATGCGCGGGGGAAGCCCGTTTCTGTTGTCGATGTGGCTGATGGAGAGGCTGGGGGCTTGCATTCAAGCCATGGACTTTTGCCAGGAGGGGAGTTACAGTTGAGATTGAGAATCAGGCTTTGTGGGAGCACTAAATGGCTCAGCGTCGTACCCAGGACATCCGATGGTGGATTCCACATTGGCAGATCGAGACTAGGAGGACGCTTCAAGATGGATCCCAGATAGTTATGCTTCTAGGGCTCTGTTGGTCTACCTTCTACATTTCGGCTTTGGCTCTTCGACAGTTCGGGATGGAGCAGGTACCTTTGGAGGGCTGCGATGATATTTCCACCCAGGTGGTGATATCTGTTTCTATGGATGATCCATCCGTATTTTCCTTCTTCTCCCGAGTATGGAGGTACCATGCTTTTCCTCCTCTGGTCCTTCTCAGGCGTCCAAAGCGTATTTTCCTGTCCACTTGGTACTTGGATTGGTATGAGGGACACATGGGGGAGACTCAGGTGGCTCTTATGAGGAGGCGTGAGGCCGTGGTGGGACCAGAAGATGTCCCTGTTTCAGTATAGAGGAGAGCTGAGGCGAGGGCTAGCCCATATGACAGGAGTGGAGATGATATGTTTGACTATGAGATGAGAGTGGAACGTCAGAGAGACAGGGTTCCTATGACGCTACCCAGGAGGCAGGAGATCAGGGACAAAGCCCAGGCGACCAGAGCTCTGGTAGAGGCAGGATTGATGGACCCGGCCCCTATGCCGGAGCTAGGGAGGAGGAGGACGGACATCATTCCCATGCCTAGGAAGAACACGAGGCATGGTGGGAGGAGATAGAGGAGGACAGAGGGAGACGCTGGCACTAGTGGCTAGACCTTTGAGTATCCACTGATCATCCTTGCAGGCACATTAGTTTTTAGTTATGTATTTTTATATGCATTTTCTTTTAGCTCATTTGTGAGTTTAAGAGTTGACCGGGCTTGAACTCATCAAAAAGTTTTTAACTGTAATGAATATGTGAATTGCATTAGAGTTTTTCGAGACACAGGTGTAATGCGGTCATTGTGTTAATGACAAAATATGATATTTATTTATGTTTTAGACCGAACCGTTTTCGGCTGCCTACGTTCCCCTCTTACAAGTGGACTAAGGGGCTCAGGTCTCCGTAGTTCGACTCTATGAGTTTGTTGATCTTCTTTTTTTAGAAGGGGTAGGTAGAGAGAGGGACAAGAGAAGTGCGACCCTGTTTTTTACCTAGGCTGCCTTTTGGTTTTTCAACCTAGTTGGTACTACTCTTTTAGCACTTTTGAGGGGGAATGACTCGATCCTTATGCATAGTATCTGCGGAGCTTGTCTCCGTTCACCGGATGCACGAATGGATTTCCATCTAAGTCTGCGAGCTGCATGGCTCCTCCAGAGAAGATTTTCTGGACTACATAGGATCCGATCTAGACGGGCTCCCATTTGCCAAGTGGATTGATGTAGGTCGGAGGCTTCTCTTTTAGCATGAGATTGCCTTCTCGGATGTCCCGATATTTCACTTTCTTGTTAAAGGCTCTGGCCATTCTTGCTTGGTAAGCCTGGGTGTGTTCCATGGCTTTTAGACAACATTTATCTAGCAGGGCCAACTCATCATGGCGACTCTGGAGCCATTCAACTTCGTTGATCTGATTTTTCAACAACACACGGAGCGAGGAAATTTCCAATTCGATTGGGAGCACGGCCTCCATTTCGTAAGTGAGGGCAAATGGCATTTCCCCTGTGACAATTCTGATGGATGAACTGCATTAAGGCTCGAGCATTCATGTGGGGGCCACAGGTACCACCATGTACTTCATTCATTAGCTCGGCGGCCCTTTGTTTGCTGATGCAGCGTAGGAGGGGACCTCGGTAGCGCTTTTTGTACAGCGTATCTCCCAGAAGGACGTAGTGGGAAGCCAGGCATTTCAGAGCCATCATACTTCTTGCCTTGATTCCTTCTTTGTATTCCCCGTCTTCATTTTTGAAGGAGGCTTCACCGCTTTTTAAGTATTGGTAGATCTGAACATACCATGGGTCGTCCACTGGTTCATTCTCTGTTCCGATTTCAAAACAGTAGGCTGGGTTTTCTCTTCTTCCAACCCTGAAGGGTTTGACTGATTTTCCTTCCGGTATTTCAACAAGAGAGGCCAGTGTAGCTAGGTCATCTGCGAACCTATTGCGGTCTCTGGGCAGGTAGTGGAAGCTGACCTCCTTGAACTGGGCTACGAGGTCTTCCATATAGGCGTGATACTTTTGCAAGCCTGGCTCAATTGTTTTCCACTTGTTGGACACTTGGTTGATGATGAGAGCAGAGTCACCGTATACTTCCAACTCCTTGATGTTCCTTTCCAAGGCTGCCTCCAATCCAGCTATGCAGGCTTCATACTCGGCGGCATTGTTAGTGACCTCGAAGTTGAGCTTTACGGCTATGGGAGTATGTTCATCAGTGGGGTCGACCAAGAGCATTCCTATCCCATTCCCCCATTTGTTAGCTGCCCCGTCAAAGAAGAGTTGCCAGCGATTTTCTCCTTCTAGAGCAAAAATTCCTTCATCAGGGAATTGAGGTTCAGGCCCTCATCATTCATCACTTGGTAAATCAGCCAGTTGTTCTGCCATTATCTGCCCTTTCATAGACTTTCTTGTCACATAAGTGATATCTTACTCAGCCAGAAAGAATGACCATTTTGCCAATCTCATGGAGAGGGAAGGCTTGTCGAATAGGTATTTGATGGGATCCAGTTTCGAGACCAAGTGCACTGAGTGAGACTGCACGTAGTGCTTCAACTTTCCCACTACCCATACTAGACCTGCGCAGGTTTTCTCGCAAACTGAGTAGTTGAGCTCGCTACCTTGTAGCTTTCTACTCACAAAATAAATGGCCTTTCAACTTTGGAGTCTTTCTTCTACTGTGCCAGCATAGCCCCAATTGCTGTGTCTGTGACAGTCAGGTATAGCAGTAGTGGCTTTTACCGATGAGGGGGGCAAGGGATCGGAAGATTCACAAGATATGCCTTGATCTTCTCAAAAGCAAACTGGCATTCTGGGTTCCATTCAGTGGATGTGCTCTTCTTCATCAGCTTAAAGATAGGCTCACAGATGGAGGTCAGTTGATTCATGAAACGGCTTATGTACTGCAACCTTCCCATAAAATATTTAACCTCTGTCAGTGTTCGAGGCGGCTTCATCTCAACTATGGCTTCGATCTTCTGTGGGTCTACTTCAATTCCCCGTTCAGTTACCATGTACCCCATCACTTTACCTCGCTTGACGCCGAAGGAGCATTTAGCTGTGTTCAGCCTCATGAAATGTTCTCTGAGACGGTCGAAGAATTTTCTTAGATCGATGAAGTGCTGGCCATCGGATCCCTTGGAGTGGACTATCATGTCATCCACGTAGACCTCTATTTCTTTATGAATCATGTCATGGAATAGGGCGGTGGTTGCCCTCTGATAGGTAGCCCCAGCGTTCTATAGACCAAAAGGCATGACTGTGTAGCAGTACGTTCCCCAGGGGGTAGTGAAAGCCATCTTGGCCTGGTCTTCTTCGGACATTTTGATTTGGTTGTAGCCGGCGAAACCGTCATCGAAAGACTTGACCTCGTAATTGGCCGTGGTATCTACCAGCATGTCAATGTTGGGCAGGGGGAAGTCATCCTTCGGCCTGGCTTTGTTGAGATCTCTGAAATCCACGCAGCATCAGACTTTTTCGTTAGCCTTGGTGACTGTTACGATGTTGGAGAGCCATGTGGGGTATTCAATGACCCTGATGAATCCCACTTTGAGCATCTTCTCAATTTCTTCTTTTACTTGTAACGACCATTCGGGCTTGATCTTTCTCAGCTTTTGCTTTACTGGCTTGACTTCGGGGTCCAATGGTATTCTGTGCTCCACTATGGAGGGATCGAGGCCAGGCATATCCTTGTAAGACCATGCGAACACGTCCACAAATTCTTTGAGTAGTTCAGTCAGGGTTGCTCATTCGGGCCCGTCGAAGAAACTGCCAATCTGCGTCTCTTTAGGCTCTTCCGTAGTTCCCAAATTCACACGAGTCAAAACCTCCTCGGCAGCTTGGGCTCAGTTTTTATCTTTCTCGACAACCTGCTTAAATATTTATTTAATGTATTGTTTGTTTAGTGTGTCTGCATCTTTATCTAGTGAATCATTATTAACCGTTTTTAAGTTATTAGTTAATTTATCATTAGTTAAAGTGGCGATCAGAGGATACTCGGAAAGGTCGATCATTTCATTCAGAGTAAAAGGAAGTACATCATTGGCTACAATTTCATAGTCTTCTGGCGTAAGGCCATCAGACGACTCTAGGGACTCGAATTCGATGACAAGAGACTCAGAGGACTTGAGATAGGTGGACACAAGGGGTCGAGGGACCAATCCAAGCTTCGTGACCATTTCCTCTTTGCTCGCGGATGGACCGGAGAGAGTTTCCCAATTCTTCAGGAGCATGGTAGACTGCATGACCATGGCTCGGGGATCTAACGGCTTCTGTCCTCCCGCTTCGATTACCGCAATCATTTCTTTCACTGAACCCAAGTCGATCATGTCTGGAATGTGCACTTCTTCCCCAAACATCTGCTGCATGACGGGACCATCCCATTCATCTAGGGAGAATTCTGGAGTCTTGGCCTTTGGCATGACCAGTTCAAACTCAGCTTTTGTGGCCTCTTCGACAGTTGGGATGACCTCGTTGAGCTTCTCAAACTGCTTTACCAGCTCTGGTACTCCTTTGAAAGTATACTCACTTTTCACGGTGGTAGTAGCCCCAGGTATCTTGGGTAGATAGAGAAACATTCTTCGAACGGGGTTGGCTCTGGTTCCCCTGAACTTGCTGAGGTTCTCCTGGAGTTTCAGTCAGCCTTCTGTAGGAGTGGCCTCTTTGACTGCGGTACTATCCAGCTGTGGAGCGCCCTTTATGAAGTAGTCAGTCATGGCAAGACTGAAAGGAGGAGGCTTAGGACCATTGAAAGGGACCTTTTTTGCAGCAGCTTCCTTCCTTTTTTGAGCAAATTCTTTTTCTTTTGCTATCTCTTCTGAGGTTGGCTTGTATCCCAGGCCATGGCGAGTTTTCTGCTCCTTCACTTCAATGAGCTTGTGAGCCCCTTGCAGGCGCTTCCCAAGTCCCAGACCAGGCATGTAGTTCATTTTTCTCATCATTCTCATGAAAGGAGGGATCTTGTCTCGTGTGACTGTCAGATCCACGTTGCACAATTGAGCCTTAGGAGATTCGATTGTGAAGCCGGTCAACATGAAGCCATCTTCATCATGCTTGATTTCCAGGATAGGTATTCCACCTGTGTCAGTTCCCTCCAAAGTGACTAGGTCTTCATAAATGGTTGTTAGATCCCCCTCTGAAATGAACTTTACGCACTGATGGAGGCTCGAAGCGACCCCGTTGACTTGGTGCAGCCAAGGTCTTCCCAATAGAGCATTAAAGGCGATTGGGATATCAATGACTTGAAATTCTACGGGTATCATCTTCTTGCCGAACCACAAGTTCAAACTAGTAGCCCCAAGTACTGTACGGGAAGTTGAATCATAGGCCTTGACTATAAGGGAGGAAGGCTTCAGATTTGTAGGCTTGATGCCGAGAAGGCTCATGATCTTTGCCGGGAGGATGTTCATCCCAAACCCGTTGTCAACTAGGACCCGAGGGAGGCGCTGTTCATCTAGCTGGATCGTGATGAAGAGGGGCTCATTATGATCGGCTCCGAACTGGGGGAGATCGAGGTCTGTGAAGGTGACTATGTTTCCGTAGTGGATGTTCCCAATTAATTGCACCACGTCGTCAGGGGTAGCATCAATAGGGACCAGTGTGCGGGCCAGGCTTTCCTCTAATTTCAGATTGTGGGGATAAGACGAGGTGAGTAAGGACCACAGAGAGATGTTATCTTGAGTTTGTTTCAACTGAGTGAGTACATGATCCTCTTTCTCGGGGTCTGGAATTTCAGCTGTCTTGGCATAAGGGTTACGGTTCTCCTTGGGTGCTTGATCTGCTGCCTTCTTTTCTGTCTTGGGATTACCCTGGTGGATCTGTCCAGACCTGGTCAACAGGTTCACTTCTCCCTCTGACTTATCTGTTGCCTCTTTGCAGGACTCTTTTAATGCTGCTAAGGTCAACGGAGGAGCTTGCTTAGCAACTGGCCACCGGTTCTGACTGATTTTGTTGCAAGTTTCCCGGAGCTTAGCAATGGTGAGGGGCTGAGCTTGGGGATATCGCGTATTACTGGCTTCTGACTGGGCAGCCTTCCGAATTGTTTCCCAAGTTACGGGTTTCTGAACTTGGGGTTGCGTCGTTGTTCCTTGGATGGCCCACAGAGCTAGGTCATCTTCCGATTTATCCTGATCATGGTCTGCATTGTCCCATGCTTGTTTGAGCTTGCCCACAGTTAGCATACAACAGGAACTATTACCTCCAGGGTTGGGTGGCTTTTCCCCTACGTCTCCGGCTTTATGCAGCAGTCATGGCTGCCTTTTATAATACTCAGTGCTACAGATCATTATGGCATTCTGTATGGGAGAAGCATCAGGTATCATGTCGGTGTCCAGGACCTCTCTAAGAGCTGAGATACACTCGAGAAAAGTGACTTCTTCCTTGGTAATCCTGACGAGGATTGTTACTTTGCCTTTGGGCGGGCTTGATCTGACGATGGTTACTTTCTCATTGAGGAGGATAGGGGCCAGTCTTCCTTTCTCTAACATATTTTCAACTATCTGCTTAGACCGGATGCTCGAGAATCCCTTCCCCAAAGCATGGTAGGCAGTGTTGAATTCCACGACATCTACATATTCAGCCCCAGGAAAATCCATGGCTTTTATGTCTTCGGTTACGTCGTCGTCCCCTGAAGTTTCTTCAATCTTCCGGTTGTCGGCTTCCATCTCATCGTACACCATTTTCCTCTCGTCCCTGCAGGCTGGGCAACCACAAGTAAAGGATTGACAGTGCCCATTCGTATGGCCCAAAGAGGCAGCTCGTAACACCTGAGTCCAAATGAGGAGTTTTTGGGGTCCATTTCTGGGTATCGGGGCTACTAAAAAGGCGTCATGTGGGTCCATGGGTATGAAAGCAACTGAAGTGGCTTCCAGATCCCTAACCCTTTTCAGCGATTCCAGACACTCAGTGTGCTCAAGAGGTTCAGCAGTGACTCTCACAGCAGTGATGCCGTCCATTCTAGGGTAGGAAGAAAGAGATCCAATGACGTTTACAAACTCATTGTTTGTTGGAGGCTGAAAGCTTGCCTTTTCGATCAGTGCCTCGATGAAATTTCTCCATTTGCCTACTAGTTTTCCATAGGGGACGTTGTGCTCCATAATTTCAGATCCATATTCCTCTTCAGATGGGTTCGGCTGCTCCTCATCCTCTGATGTATTTGGGCATTGACCACAGTCGCATCTTGAGAGGGGCTCCTCATAGGGGTCAGTTTCCATTGGTTCCTCATCCACATTTTTTGGCATCTCTTCGTTGTCGCTAGCTGATAACCACCCATTGTGTCTGGTTTTCACGCGGTCATTTTCGGCGTGATCGTTCCAAGTTGTTTCTGGTTTTGGGCCTTAGTTGATTCTTCGTTGTCGTCGTCATCGCTGTCATCAGAGTCATCATCACTGTCATTAGAATCATCATCATCCCATATTATCCGAACTTCTGCTAAAAGAGAGCGCCGATCATTGTTATCAGGGGAAGAGGTGCGTGCAACCACATAAGTTGTCATAGGCCCCCAATGCTCGAAGTGGCAATTGCAACTCGGCTTTTCCTCCCAGGAACTGTGGGGGAAGAGTGAGAGGCGGCGGTACATACTTGACTCCAGGCAGAATATGGAAACAATCCTCCTCATCTGATCCTTCACCTTCGCTGTTATCCGGACTGTACTCGGCTTCTCCCAAAACCAATTTGCAGAAGTGTATTAGCTCGAGGCATGCTTCTGCCTCTTTACTAATAAGCCCTAATACGGGTGCCCGTCTAAAGCTTTCTTGTTCAATCCTTCTTGAGTGCTCTAGCCATCTTGTGTAAATGGTCTTCTCATATTTTGATCTGAATGGCCCCAGTTCTTCAGTGTCAGCTATCCCTTCCTCTGAGAAGTAGCGAGCTTCATATTCGTGCAAGGAGCTGCTAACGTGGGACAAGGGGGAATTAGCCTGTCCCTCATTCTCGAGGCTGAGAGGGAATCCGAATTCAGGATCCTCAACAAGAATCATGGGTATTTGGGAGTCCTCGTTTACCTCCCTGGTTATCTCACCATCCAAATTTTCCTTGGCGCGAGAGGGCTCTCCGATCTCAATCATGTTCACCCTATTATTATTCCTAGGGAATGGATTGTTGACTGTGTTGGGCCCCTCGGGTACCTCTAGCTTTCCCTTTTCAATTAGCCCTCGTATAGCCTTCCTTAGAGTTATACAATCGTCGTAAGGTGCCTGTGGTACTGATGAAAAGCACAGTGTTTGGTGGTGTACAAAGGAATGTTGGGATCCCTGGGCTGGTAATTGTCTAAAGGCCGAATCAAACCTTCCTTGACCAGTCCCCTGAAAACTTCGCTCAGGGGAATTCCAAATTTACTGAACTTTATATTCTGAGGCTTGGGCATCTCGACTTTCCTAGGCACGAAAGGAGTGGCATTGTTGCAATTCTGCCCGGCAAAGTTGACAGTTTCTTGGCCCTTGGGTTGGGCAGGAGTAGGATTAGAAGTAGTGGATCGGTACCGGAAAGTAGGAGTAGCGGCTTGTTGCTGATTGTAAGCCTTTTCAAACTTAGCCCCAGAGCTGACCGTGGCACGCAGATCTGGATAGGGGAAATTGCTGAGGGACGCTCATAAGTGAGGCTTTAAACATGACTGAAAGATGTCTAACTGTTCTTCATCAGAAGGAGGAATGGCCATATCACTCAGCTTAAGGTTCCAACGTTTGTAAAAGTCACCAATGTTCTCATCAGGGCGTTGCATAGTTGTTTGCAAGTCTACCTGATTCATCTCCCATTCCAGGTTGGCCTTATATTTTTCGGTGAAGGCATTGGTGATCTGTTCCCAAGTGGCCCTGGACTCGGGCTTCAATCGCAAGAACCATTTTAGAACCCCAGTTTCAAGGAGAGGCTAAAGTAATCGGCCAGCTGCTGGTTCGTGCACCCTTTGGCTTTCATAGCTAGGGTGTAGGTGTCAAGATGGGTCTTTGGACAGGCAGTTCCATCAAAAAGTTCCAAGCTAGGCATCACGAACTTGTGGGGTAAAGGCACAATAGAATCAGGATCTGTGGGTCGGAGGGCAGCTTTCTTTCATGTTAGCTCGACAATCTGCGCTTTAATTTCCTTGTGCTGTTCCATGAACCAAGCCAAATGAGGGTCCAATGGTGGAGCCGGAGCGTTCAAGCCAATGACTGAGCTGGAGAGAGGAGTTACCATTGGCGGCACGCTGGTAGAAGGTATGGCCGGTCCGGGGACATAGGTGAAAACCTTTCCTTGGCCCAAATTATCCTGGGGAGTGTAAGTAGGAGCTTGGGCAAAGGGATAGAACCCAGCGACTTGCTGTTGACTTCCAATTGGCAAAGAGGGTGGCGGCAGACCAGAGGTGGTCGGGTAGCTCAGGTTCCCGGGGTGAGACTCATAAGTAGGCTTAAATGTGGGCTGTGGTCCTTGGTTGTTGAACTGCACGCCTGGCTGCGGTGATGGTGTATAACCGGGAGGATACTGCGGTCCCGGTGATTCTGATGAGACTATGATGGGGGCTTGCTGACCCATTGGACCTTGAGTGAGGAATGGGTTTTTGGAGACTGGCGAGGCGCCAAGAGTTGCGGGACCAGCATCATTTTGAGGAGGGACACCTGACTGTTGTCCTGAACCAAACTGCGGTGGCAGCATTCCCGATTGTTGCTGCGGTACTCTGAACTGTTGTTGCGAAGGCCCGGGCTGATCAGTTCCAAACTGAGGTAGGATCCCAACTTGCTGTGGCATTCCAAGGTACCCCCAACTATGGGAAGACATTCCGTACTGATTCTGCCCCCACTGAGGGACTGCAAACTGGCTTGTCCCACCAGACTGTATGGGCCCAGTAGCTTATGGGTGAGGAGCTGGCTGTCCCATAGGTAGAGAAGGATGGGCTCCGGTAGCGGTACCATAGGAGGCTGGTGGTGGCATCCTGGTGTAGTCAGGGCGACCGAGAGTGGGGTTAGGGTCCTCTTCCTCTTCCACTGTGA
Organism: Adenophora triphylla var. japonica; assembly: GCA_022495995.1. Taxonomy (NCBI): domain Eukaryota; kingdom Viridiplantae; phylum Streptophyta; class Magnoliopsida; order Asterales; family Campanulaceae; genus Adenophora; species Adenophora triphylla. The sequence continues at coordinate 635,054 of JAFEMH010000267.1, read as the reverse complement.
AAGTGCCTTCTGGATTAAGACTGGCGGCCAAACCATGGCTCCTAATAGCCTCCAGAAGGCTGTTCATCTGTGCTTCCTTTCGCAGTCTCATTTGTTCGACCAACTGGTTCCACTGCTCTTCTGTCTGGGGAGTCCCGGGAGGCGGAGTGGTATTGTCCCCATTGTTACCAGCTGATGCAGACATTCTGAAAATCGGAGTCGAAGCGAACGGTGAAGCTGATGATGCGCTTGACTCTTCCCAACTAGCCAGATGGTGACCCGGTGTCCGTACCCAAGTCTTGCGAGGTGCTGCGGGAGAAAGATATAAGGGAGGTTCAGACTTCGGGAGTTGAAGGAAAAGGGTAGGTGTTTGGGCTCAGGGCTCATGCAACATGCGGTTATTTGTTTCCGTTTACTTAAAACGTGTTTTATTAAAACCTAAGCGGTTGGAAAAGATTGCTCTTTTTTTTTATTCTCAGTCCTGGATCAGTGGGACTCATCACTACGCCTGTGGACCCCCAACCTGTAACCTCGAACTCCGTAGGGCAAGCGGGTCTCACCGATCGAAAAGGAAAACGGACCTAAGGTCTGGCGGATCATGAAGTCTTAACGCGCACTCAATGTAAATTACCGATGAAGCCAGCGTCGAGGATCAAGATCGGATCAAGGTGCCTGACGAAAAGTCGGCATGGTCTTGACTGATAATGGCCACAAGGGATCTTGACTCATTGTTGGTTAAGCAGTAATTGAACATGGACCGGGCGTTAGTGCTTGATGACTCGGTGTCATACCGGGAGCCGGTGCATAAGCCGTGCGGGTCAAAGTCAAAGTTCAAGCCCCAGTCAAGATCGGGTCAAAGTTCACGGCGGAAAACCGGCATGACTTTGACTGAATTAGATCCGCGGGGGATCCCGACTTGGCACGTGGACTAGAGTTTGACCTACGCGAGGTATACACTGACACAGTCTGACACGAACCAGACCAAAAACCAATCGAGTCTCAAACAAAGAGTGTGTCACGGACAAGTGAAGGGTCGACACGAGGGTAAACCAATGGCTGTTTGGGTCGTCCTGTGCTTGCACCGAGAGGCGTAATAAGGCCTCCCAGGCTGCTACTGAGATTTCCCGGGTTAAGGACGTAGTGTGAAGTGTACGGTCAACGTGCGCGCAGTGTGCGGCAGTCTACCTTCTTTTTTATTTAAAACAGAAATTTTTAAATGTGTCTTAAAAGCATGATGCATGCAAAAAAAGATTATTTTTTTTTTGAAAACAAATTTTTTTTTTTTTTTTTGAAAACATTTTCGAAAATATTTTTTTTTGAAAGTATGTAAGCACATAAGCACATAAAGTTTAACAGTTAAAGAAATTGATCTAACATTCAAAATTTGACTTTTCCGGGACGGTCAAACCGAAATCTACGCATCGTGGGAAAACACACACACACGATAAAAGGTTTCAAGTGTTGGGACGGAAGTTTGACCCACAAAAGCTTTTTTTTTTTTTTTTTTTGAAAACCAAGTTTTTATTTATTTTGAAAAACAAGTTTTTTTTTGTAATGACACCTAGTACGTGGTATTGTTATACCATAATTTATCCCCGGCTCCAATAAGGAGGCGTTAACAGGAAGGTTAATGGTTTCCCACCTATATACTTAGTATCATTTTTTATTATTATATATATTTTTTAAAAAATAAGCTTATTATTGTTCCCAGCGGAGTCGCCACTGTGATGATGCCCGATTTTTCTTTCGCGAAAATCATTTTTTTCGGAGTCGCCATGCCGTTTTTAGTTTAAGGGCCAAAACTTTGAAAAAAGCCTAAAATTAGAGAAAATGAGTTTGGAGGTCACGTTACATTCCGGGAAGAACGTTTGGCGTTCACCCGGAATGCCTCGTATGACGAGTCTTTCTCACTTGAAACTTTTGTGTGTGTGTGCGTGTTTGTTTTTAAAAAAGGACTTTCTTAAAAAAGAGGAGTTTTCTGAAATAACTGAAATTCTAGGGGCTGAACTGAAAAATAGTTTGAAAACAGTGATTAAACTGAAAATAACAGAAAAACTGGAAATTGTTTGCAGAGGACAATGTCATCCACGTGGATGAGATTGTAGTGCAATCTTGTCCGCCAGATGGGCCTTCAGTCTCAATATTTTTTACAGCTTCCAGTTTAGTCACTGTAATTTCCAGAAAGTTAACTGGATTTACAGGACTTAACTGGAAATGTAACTGTGAACAGAAAATGAAAAGATTGCTTGGATTTTTGGCATCCATGCTTTGTCCTCTCTTTCCCTAGACTTTGATTAGTGGTCATAATTGATGAATCTACTTAACCAAGCCATCCCGGGGGTACATTAGGACTTGAAAACATATCATTTGCAAAGGGAAAGGGAATTTGACATGAAAGTAAATTTGAACAAGGGATAGGTCAAGATGTATCAACTTTTAGAGGAAGATCTCTAAGGTGGTCATGAGAAGACCATCCTTGAGACCTAAACTCAAGTGTATCTTATACATCTTGTGTGACCTATTTTATGAGTCTAGATGATTTTCATCCAAGGAAAGTGTTCCAAAGTGAGCATCTTAGACATGGGGAAGGGGATTTACAACGAAGTAAAGGATGTAGACCATTTAAAGTGGTCATCTATGGAGATGGATTCTAAGATGACCATACTTTAGGTCAAAAGGCAAATACCAAGTAATGTAAAGGGGGAATAGGGATGACATAAAAGTAGAGAAAATGTGGATTCCTTTAGAAGATCATCCATGGAAAAGAATTCCATGGAGATCCTCTTGGATCCTTGGGACAAAAGAGGAGGGGGGAATTAAACAACAAACAAAAAGTAGAACTACATTATTTACACATGAAGTGTGTGCATAAATGAGAGAGATATGAGTAAAGAGAGTGAGGGTTTACCAATTTTCTTGGATTTGTGTTTAGGATTTGAAGGATTTCAAGGCTTAGAAGTATTTTGGCTGTGGATTTGAGGTTGGATTTGGTGTGGAATTTGAGTTTCTAAGGTGAAAATGGCTGTTTGGGAGAGGATTTTGACAGCATAACAGTGGGTTTTCGTATTTTTTGGCCTCATTAAACTGAGGGAAAAGGGCTGTATTTATAGGTTGGCTGGATGACAATCTTATCCGCATGGACAAGATTGTAGGTACAATCTTGTCCGCGCGGATGACTGTAGACACCCCATTCTGAACCAATAATTCATGATCACACTACTCTTTGTCTCTCTTTTGTGTTTTGATGAAAGCATATCAGTTTCGTCATGTTTCGTTAAATTTCTAACTAACCTCGTTAGTTTTGGACCTAACTGACTAACGAAATAAACTGAAGAGGACAAAATAGTTAACCGACTAGTTGTCTCGCACGGGACATACGTGTCTCGCACGAGACAACCCCTCTGCAGGATGTGCAGAATCACTTTCCTTCTCCGTTTCAAACTCTTTTCTGGATAAAACCTTATCAATCCGGTCATCCAATGATAATTGAGTTCCAGAACCTTCCTAGGGTGGTTTCACTCTCCACCTCTACCTCTTAAACCCCTATAAATACCTGATAGCTTTCAGTATTTGAGAGGTCCCCGATCCACGATCGAAAACACACAACACACACAATTTGTTGGTTTCTCTCCTTGAAAGACTCCTTCAAATCACTTATAAACAACTCCTAAATTCGTCCATCAACCTTGTTGATTGACGAACATCAAGGCTCAAGCCTAGAATCAAGGCGAAGCTCTGGCCAAATCATTTATCGACCGAGAAGACACCTTAGAACCACGTTCTAAATCAAATACTCCCTAAACACAAGGTAAACTCCTTTTACATTCTTCTTCTCAGCCTCTCAATTGGCTTTTAGAGTAGTGTAATCTCATCAAAAGGATTAGCCTAGAGTCCCTTCAATCAATGGAGGCGATCTAGAAGCATATAATCTGACATTCCTAATCAAGAAATTGAGTAGGGTTTTCTTGTTCTTTTATTTAATTAGTAATTGAAAAGATTGATAATACTCAATTGACAAGACCGATCTCCGGATTGGGTGGAATGGGTGCTCCTCGACCTTCCCATTCCATAACTTAACCCCCGAACCCTCAAATCTCTTTAAAATCAAAAAAAAAATATTTTTATTGTTTTCCTAAATAAATAACAAGTGGCGACTCTGTTATTCATCAAAATATCAACACTACAGTTTTGGCGACTCCGCTGAAGAAAATTAATTAAGAGGGTTAGACTTGCGTTACAATTGAGTTTTTTCATTCTTTTTATTTTTCTAAGTATGAACTCGAAGAGTCGTTCTGTCTTTCTAGTACTTCTCACCTCCTCTAGTTTGTGTCATCTAAACTATCGAGTCTGTTTCAATTTCTTCGATTAATCAAAGTAATTTTATTTTCCTAAAAACTTTCCCTAAGGTTGTTCTACCTCATGAGTATCATCTAATTCATGCAAAATAATGAACCCTCCATTCCCTAAATCATCGCAAAAATAGAAACTTCTAAGCGAGTTTAAGAAGAAAGCTATCTTTAGGAGGCTTAAGGGCAAAACATTACCCCTACTGAAAGTCAAAATCAACAAGCAAAGAAAGCCAAAGGCGTTGCTGTCAACCTTCATCCCAAGAATCATCCCAAGAAGAGTGGGGCTACTCAATTCAAAGCTTTGAGAGTACAAAAAAAAAACAACTCTCAAGCTTTCATCACCCCCACAACAAAGGTGAAATTCAAATGCATGAAGGACTCTCCCACAAAGAAGAGGAGTCAAGTGATACCAACAAAAGAAATGAAGATTACTCAACATCCTCTCAACAAGTGAAGAAGACTTTCAGTATCAAGAAAAATGTTTACCCTTAAGTCATACTAATGATTGGCTTTCTCCTCAATCTTATTTAGAAAATTCTAGATGATGCACGGTTCATTAAAAGGTAGAACAAGTTTTCTAGATCCTTGAGCCAAGTAACGTTTCTTATTGAGTCTAGGGGCTTCCTGTTAGCCACTCACATACACACTCTTGAAATCCAAGCATAAAAAAAACTGGGGCTTCCTAACCTTTCCTCCCCCAGTCAATCTCTACTTTAACTCTTCAAAATAATCAAATCTGCATTAGGGGCTTTCCTCTTTGCTTCTCACTCTCATCATTAGAGAATGCACTTCTCCAAAGAGTCAATGCTTGGATCACCTTCCAAAGAATAGAGTCCGTCTCTCCTCAACTAACTTGAGATCTTATATCTCTCTCCTCAATAAGATTCTCTCCTCTGAGTTCTCTTCGAGTTAATATACTAATTTCAAAAAAAAAGAAGAAAAAGGCGCAAAAGAGATGCCCGCTAGATTGAAAACCCGAAAGGGCGGTCTAGGAAAAAACTAGGGTGCGTCACTAAGAAAAAAAAATCAAAGGACAAATGGAGACCATTCTTCAACCTTCTTCATCGAACATCATTCGATCCTCTTCAAATCAAATCAACAAGGCTAGCCTTCTTCGATCATCTTCAAATCAAGAGAGCAGACTCACAAGCCTGTTCACAAATCATCTACCACCTGCAAGCAACTTGGGGCTTGAGACAGCAAAGGGCCCTAGACACAAAGCCATTACAATAGTCGACAGCTTTGTAGTCGTTTGCCTCCTAGAGACACGACTCAAGGGAGAATTAAGAATAAAGATTCGCAACAGGCCTAGATGTGTTCACACAAGGTTACTCATTAAAATTCAGCCTTGCTGACTAGCAACAGATTCTGCAAAACCTAATTTGGTCCCAACTTGTCAAACACAAGTTCTCTCATACAGTTTACCCATCTCAAATACAAATCCATACAAATGTCCCACATATCCATATACCATATACTCATACATAAAAAATGACCAACCGGCCATTTACACGATCAGACGTGAGCACCACCACATAAGTCTAGTTGAACAACTAAAATTTGAAAAAATCTACTTGGAATCCTTATGTGCTAACAGGTACAGAAAGGTAAGAATCCTTCGGGTCCATCCGAGCCCATTATGCATCTATCCTTGCATTACAGGGGCTGACAGAACCTCCACCACAACCGACAACTACAAAGTCTGTGACGGCAGCAAACTTCAAGTCCGTGACCTCGGCAACAACTTCAAAAGTCTGTGACGGCATCAACTTCAAGTCCGTAACCTCGGCAACATCAACAAAGTCTGTGATGGCAGAAAACTTCAAGTCCGTGACCTCGGCAACATCAACAAAGTCTGTGACGGCAGCAAATTTCAAGCCTGTGACGGCAGCAAACTTCAAGTCCATGGCCTTGGCAGCAACTTCAAAGTCTGTGACGGCAGCAAACTTCAAGACCGTGACCTCGACAAACACAACAAGAGTCTATGACGGCAGCAACGACAACAAAGTCTGTGACCTCGGCACAATGGCAACGTCAGTAACCTCGGGCGGCGCACTTCAACAACTCCATCAACAAATAGGTATCTTCTGAATTTGGTCAAGTCTTTGATTCCTCAGTATGATTTTACCTTTTCAAAAAAAATCCCTCTTCGATTTTAAAAAATGCTTTTTAAAATACCTAAAATAACATTTTTACTGTTTTGGAGTTGAACTACGTTTGGTCTGATTCTCTCTTAGAGATACGTAGGCAGCCGTGCGACACGACCATCCCAATGTTCAGAATGATGTCTTTTCTATCGATGACATGACTTCTTCCATAAGTCTTGTCGCCGAGGGGCTCTGTAGACACCCCATTCTGAACCAATAATTCATGATTACACTACTCTTTGTCTCTCTTTCGTGTTTTGATGAAAGCATATCAGTTTCGTCATGTTTCGTTAAGTTTCTAACTAACCTCGTTAGTTTTGGACCTAACTGACTAACGGAATAAACTGAAGAGGACAAAATAGTCAACCGACTGGTTGTCTCGCACGGGACATACGTGTCTCACGCGAGACAACCCCTCTGCAGGATGTGCAGAATCACTTTCCTTCTCCGTTTCAAACTCTTTTCTGGATAAAACCTTATCAATCCGGTCATCCAATGATAATTGAGTTCCAGAACCTTCCTAGGGTGGTTTCCCTCTCCACCTCTACCTCTTAAACCCCTATAAATACCTGATAGCTTTCAGTATTTGAGAGGTCCCCGATCCACGATCGAAAACACACAACACACACAATTTGTTGGTTTCTCTCCTTGAAAGACTCCTTCAAATCACTTACAAACAACTCCTAAATTCGTCCATCAACCTTGTTGATTGACGAACATCAAGGCTCAAGCCTAGAATCAAGGCGATGCTCTGTCCAAATCTTTTATCGACCGAGAAGACACCTTAGAACCACGTTCTAAATCAAATACTCCCTAAACACAAGGTAAAATCCTTTTACTTTCTTCTTCTCAACCTCTCTATTGGCTTTTAAAGTAGTTTAATCTCATCAAAAGGATTAGCCTAGAGTCCCTTCAATCAATGGAGGCGATCTCGAAGCATATAATTCGACATTCCTAATCAAGAAATTGATTAGGGTTTTCTTGTTCTTTTATTTAATTAGTAATTGAAAAGATTGATAATACTCAATTGGCAAGACCGATCTCCGGATTGGATGGAATGGGTGCTCCTCGACTTTCCCATTCCATAACTTAACTCCCGAACCCTCAAATCTCTTTAAAATCAAAAAATGTTTTTCTTATTGTTTTCCTAAATAAATAATAAGTGGCGACTCTGTTATTCATCAAAATATCAACGCTACAATGACCCCAGCAGCATGCCTGGTCCTGTGCAGAAAGTAGTTTTGGCTGTTTGCACTTGGTCAATATTCCCTTGTTATTGGAAATGACAAATTATCAGCGAGGTATTTGTCCATTTTATTATTTTTAAGAGGTCCTTCCTCATTCAAATTGTCAAAATAATGTCCAAAATGCCCCTAAATGATCATAAATTATTAATTTAGGCTGACGGAACATTAACGACCTAGATTGAGACACTTACAAAGAGGTGTTGTAAGACTACCCACAATAGTTTTATTTAACCCCCCATTTCATTTAATCACTTTATCTCATTCACATTACTTTATGTCATCCACCTCATATTTCAACTACCCATTTCATTTAACCACCCTACTATGGTTGAATTAAATTATATTTTAACTTCCTCCAACTCATCATTCTATATCCCACTACTTTTATTTTATTTATATTCTCTATTTTTATGATTAGTAAAATAATAATAATTATTATTATTATTTATAATTAAAAAAATATTCACACTTAATTAATTTTTTTTTGCAATTAAGTAATTAGATAAATGACGATAATTATTATTAAAAATAAGAAAAGTTACAATAAACTTAGCTCGCGAGACAAGTAATGAAAGACAATAAAATTATTAAATCACAAATTTTTGAACTTTGCCCATATGTACTTGACTAAAATGAAGAAGGATAATTGAAAAATGAGTTTTTTTTTTGGTGTCCAAATCAAATGAAACTTGCATCAATTTATAGGAAAAAAATGATGAATTTTGGCAAAAAAAAATTAAAAATAATAATTCACTTGGTGATAATTCAGCTCAAAGAACTGGGATAAAAAAATCTGAAAAATTCAACGGACCAATCAGCGTACGCCACGTGGCAGATTAAGAAAAAAAAAAAAGAAGAAAGGAAAAAAGGGACCGCCTCACGCGCCTTGTCGGGCGGTGAGGTACACGCGCCATACACTACTAGAAATCACATTTTAGGCGACCAATCTAAGGAGATCAAAAAAAAATTGGTCGCCTAAACAATCTTTAGGCAACCAAAACAAAGCTTAGTCGCCAGAAGTTACTCTTTCGCGACCGCTTTTAGGCGCCCAACAATTTTGTCACCTTAACACGCTTTACCAGACTAATCGTCGCCTATAAAATATTTTTGGTGGCCACAACTTTGGCGACAAATATAATGACAAAGTCTTTCGCGACCATTCATTAGTCACCTTACATTGTCTTAGGCAACAAACAAAATTCTCGTCGCCTTAGAAAAAACTTTATGCGACCAAATTAAACATTTGTCGCCTGAAAAATATTTTAGGCGACTATTCCCACGTGGTCGCCTCAAAACAGCGGGGTTTAGGCGACTATTTGATTCTTGGTCGCCTTAAACAGAGTTTAGGCGACAATATCTTTTTTGGTCGCCTAAAAACAGAGTTTAGGCGACTATTTTTTGCTTTTGATCGCCTCAAACAGAATTTAAGCGACTGTTTGTGCTCTTGGTCGCCTTAAAGTTGTTGTCTGATTTCTATTGTATGGTCTTATCTTGCTATTTAAAGTTGTTTTCTGATTTTTATTGTGTGGTCTTATCTATCTTTAAAGTGCTATCAATAGTTACATAAAAAATAGTGTCGCCCAATCCTTTAATTAAAGTTGTTGTCTGATTTTTATTGTCAAAATATCTCTACCTATTGGGGTCTATTTATTAGTATGGACGTTGGGCTAGACCAATTGGCCTATCGCGACACTTTTATTCCGTTCAATTCTTTTTTATAATAATTAATATTTTTTTTATTAATTTTTTATTACTTAAAAATCATTATAGTAATTATTATCTTAAGGGCAACATTATAGGAAAAAAGGAGAGGTTTATGTTTAGGTGGAGGGTCAACTCAGTTAATAGAGAAAGGAAATGGGATGGATTGCTCCATGCCTATGTAGCATTTTTTTTTTTTTTGCAAATTGAACATTTAATAAAATTTTATTTTCTATTTTTTTCCTCAAAATTAAATGTCAATTTTTAAAAAAGTGTTTCTAAAAAGCTTTTGAAAAGATTTATGAGTATGAAAGGAAAAAGTTGTTAAAAATTTATAAATATGAAAAGGTAAAAAGTGATGATGTGACGGATTTATAAACTATTTGCTTGAAGGGGTTTATAAGTAGAGCCGTCAATTTGAGATCGTCCCGTCGGAACGTTCCATCTTGTCATATAAATGGGACAGGACGGGATATTATATTTTTATCCCGTATGAAAACGGGTCTATTTGGGACATCCCTTTTGGGACACGGGACAAAGCGGGATGGGACGGGACGTCCCGAATTTTTTTAATTTTAATATTTATTTTATTTTAACCTCAAAGGTATTTTAGCATTTAATCTTTAGTTTTTTTTTTTTTCAACTATACATTGTATTTTGTGTTGATTAATCTGTTTTATGAAATTAATAAGTTTTGATCTTGTTGGATTGTAAAAATTTAATTTTATGTTTTCAATTTAAAGTTGGGTTTATTACAAAAAAACTCACTAAAAAAGATGGCATTTACAAACATGTAAGATGGAAAATTAAAAAAAATTACTTTATTTTTACAAATTTTTTTTTGGTTTTTTTATCAGTTTTGGTCAAACAACTGATAATTTTAGTTATCAGTTGTTCAAACAAGTGATAATTTCAGTTATCAGTTACACCTGATAACTGAAATTATCACTTGTTTGAACAACTGATAACTGAAATTATCAGTTGTTTGACCAAAACTGATAAAAAAAAAACCATTTTTTTTTTTGTAATTTCGAAATTATGTGTTTTTTTTTTTATTTTCATCTTTCTAAAGTAGTTTTTTTGTAAATGCCTCTTTAATGTTTTGATAGTATCTCAGTTGAATTTTAGTTTTATAATATTAGAGTCTTCTTGTCCCGCATTGTCCAGTATTGTCATGCGTCCCGAGGTAGATTTGAGATGGGACGAAGTAATTTAGGCCCACGAATAATTCCCGTCCCATCCCGTACCGCGTAATTGCAGGATATCATAATTTCTTCCCGTCCCGTTATCCCGAGATGACGTTAGTGATGCCATAAATAACCCCTTCCTTGCCAAACCTTCAGCATCACAATTGTCTTGTTCCCCTTCCAAGCAATTCCTCCACCAAAAGCCTCTCCCTGATATATTCCAAAATCAAACAAAAATAATTCACTTACACCCACCATGCCCTGCTCGTCTTCAACTGCTGGCCCCTACTTCCTCTCATCTCTAGCCTTCCCAAATCTGGCAATCAACATACTCCGGCAATCCATCCAGATTTCGACGATTCCCATTTACCCGGTCAATCTGAAATCCAGTACAATGGGCCTCAAGGAACTCCCTTTGCAGTATAGTTCAAATTTCTGAAGCTCCCCCTCACCTGGGTTTCTCTGTTAGTGCATGTAAGGTGGGTGGGTTGGGGATGATGAAACTGAAAGTACTTTGCTGAGATAAAAACATGGGAAGGAAAGAATTGTCTATTTTATTAAGGATGAACCATACAACTATTTATAGCAACAATAATAGAAAATATCTTAAACTAACTCTATGAAATACCTCCTGCATATCATCACTTTATTTATCCCTAAACTTTCTAACTAACTTGACTCAGTAAACAAAAGACTAAGTCAGCAAAGAAATACTAACTAGCAATAACAACTAGCTGATACTAACTACTGGAAATTAACACACACAGCAGGCACTAATATTTGACACTCTCCCTTAGTGCATGCTTACGATCAATTAAACCAAGAGCATCATGAAACATCTCGAGCTTTGGTTTTGGTAATGCTTTTGTAAACACATCAGCAACTTGATCACTTGTCCGAATTTTTTTCAACTCAATTTCTTGCTGCAAGACTTTCTCCCGAATAAAGTGATGTTGAACTTCAATGTGCTTTGTCCGAGCGTGGAACACCGGATTTGATGCGAGCTTAACTGCACTTTCATTGTCGCACCACATAGTAACAGGATAATCCACCTTCCCATAGATGTCTGATACTAATTGCTTCAACCACACACACTCCTGAGCAGCCATCGTAGCAGCACAATACTCAGCTTCTGTGCTCGAAAGAGTAACATTTGGTTGCTTCTTGCTGCACCAGGAGACTGCAGCCGAACCCATACTAAAATAATACCCTGTTGTTGATCTTCTGTCACAAGTATCTCCTTCCCAATCAGAGTTTACAAACCCACTTAGTAAACAGAAATCGTTCTTTTTGTACATCAAACCAAATTCAAGAGTACTATTTACATATCTTAAGATCCTTCTTCCATCATCCATGTGAGATACTTGTGGATTTTCCATGAACTGAGAGATAACACCCACGGCATATGACAAGTCTGGCCTTGTTATAGTTAAGTAAATCAGACTACCAATAAGCTGCCTAAACTTTTGTACATTTGCAAAAGGCTTTCCTTCATCCTCCTGTAATTTGACATGAGACTCCATAGGTGTAGGCTTAGACTTGGCTTCTTCCATGTCAAAGCGCTCCAACAATGTTTTCGCATACCTTCTTTGAGATAGAAACAGACCATTGTCTGCTCTTTCAATCTCCAAGCCAAGAAAGCATCCAGCTTCACCTAGATTTTTCATCTCAAATCTAACAGCTAAATCATCACACAATCGTGTAATCTCAACTTGATTGTCTCCGGTTATTATCATGTCATCAACATATAAAAGAACTAGAACATGTAAATCTGAATTTCTCTTAACAAACATGCTTGAATCAGATTTTGATACCTTAAAGCCACAGAAAATAAGGTATTCAGAAATCTTACCATACCACGCACGCGGTGCTTGCTTGAGACCGTACAATGCTTTCTTGAGCCGACAAACGTGATTAGGGAACTCTTCTGACTGAAAGCCTTGGGGTTGATTCATGAAGACTTCTCTATCTAACTCTCCATAGAGAAATGTATTTTTCACATATAGTTACCATAACCTCCATCCCTTATGAGCTGCCAATGAGACAATAGTCCTTACCGTTGTCATCTTTGCCACCGGACTGAAGGTTTCTTCATAATCTAACCCATAATGTTGTGAAAAACCTCGAGCAACCAACCTTGCTTTGTACCGCTCCACTGAACCATCAATTCTTTTTTTTAGCTTGTAGACCCATTTACATGTAACTGGCTGAACATCTTTTGGCTTCGGTACTAGCTCCCAAGTGTTGTTCTTCTTCAAAGCAGAAATTTCTTCTTGCATCGCTGCATCCCAGTTTGAGCTTCCTATAGCTTCCTCAAAGCATGTAGGTTCTTGCAAGTCAAAGGGACCGGAGAATAAACATTGTGTAACAGTATATTGATTTGCACCCACATCATAATCTTTTTGCCACCCCGGATTCTCTCCCTATTAGACCTTGTTAGTGTAATCTGCAGGTGATATCGCAGATGATTTCCCAAAAGTCCAGGTAATATCGCAGATGATTTCCTGGACTGAAAAGTATATAGTTGTATATTTCTTGTTTGTTATTTAATGGACTAACGTGCTAATATGGTCTGTATAGTCTATGGTTTATGGTTATATTTCAGGGTGCAATAGCATCAAAGAAGGAGCTAGACACGTGTGGAAATTGGAAAAAAAGAATTAATACATTTTATGTATTAATTCGTAACTTTGGCAAACAACAACAACACGTATGGAGACTTTGTCAAAGGTTGTTGCTGAGTTATAGAAGAAGTACAAGGATGATAAAGCAAAGGAGTACAAGGCGTGGAAGCATGGCTTGAGGATTAAACAACTCGGTTGCTACAAAATAGGAAGTGGGAGCTAGAATTGTGGAAACAAATTAACCCACTCTCCCTATACTTCCTCCACGTGCAAGACCAGCCCCAAGGTCATTATTGGAGTAGCCTTCAAGTAATTGAAGACTATAAATAAGCTTGGAAGGTTTATTTGAAGACATGCCAATTAGATCATCACATTCACACCTTCGAAAAGCTTAGAGATAGAGTTCTTTGTTTGGTTCTTTTTAATCCTTTCTCCCTTGTAATTTCGCACTTGATTACTTTGGTATCAAGGTGTGTGAAGGCTAGGATAGGATTCCGTTCTTTATCTCTTGTTCCATAGAGCTTAAAATAGATATAGCTATAGGGAACTTTCGGCTTTGTAACTTCATTCATAGTGATTATAAAGTCTTGCCTAAGAGGCACTCTCAAGTTATATTTATATAACTTGAGAAAAACAATTTTGGTGTTTTTATTCTGCTGCAAACTCTTTTACAAAATTGTTTTATTTTCGAAGTGTGTGTGTGTGCCATCCCAAGTGCTATCGTTGGTCTTTGTTATCACCTTGGATATCACTTGTGATTCAAGCCGTGACAATTTCAATTGGTATCAAAGCCTCTCACTTGACGATACTAAGTGTTTGGTCCTTTTTATCATGGCTTTTGATCCTGCAAATCCAAACCAAAAACGTCTTCCTGTTTTAGATGGTTCGAATTATGCATATTGGAAAATTCGCCTTCGCTCGCATATCAAATCAATTGATCTTCGAGCATGGCGATCTATAGTTCATGGGTACTCTCTTCCACTATTACCTCCCGATGAGGATGGTGATGTTCAGGTTAAACACGAAGGTGAGTGGACTAATGAAGAGATCACCCTGGCTAACTATAATGAGAAAGCTCTTAATGCTATCTTTGAGTGGGTTGACATGCATATTTTTAAACTTGTTCAAAATAGTTCCACAGCTCAAGAAGCTTGGGATATTTTACAAAGGTTTTGTGAAGGTGATTCTAGTGTGCGTGAAAACAAACTTAGAGGTCTTACTGGCAAATTTGAAAGGTTGAGAATGGGTGAAAGTGATACCATTTCCTCTTATTTTGAAAAATTGTTTGACATTGCTAATGAGTGTCAACTTTTAGGTGAACCTTTTACAAACAAACAATTGGTTTCAAAGGCTATTAGAACTCTCCCGAGCGTTTTAATATTAAGGTTTCATCTATAGAAGAGGCTCACAATCTTTCTACTATGAACATCAATTCCTTTATGAGCATCTTAAAAAATTTTGAGTCAAACCTTCTTGAGCAAAGTGAAGCTTCTAAAGGCAAGAGTGTTGCTTTAAAAGTTCAATCCTCTAGTGGTTCAACTAATGAGGATGACGAAATTTTTGAGGAATTAGGTGAAGATGCCGGTGTTGCCTTACTTACCAGGAAATATAACTCAATGGTGAGAAAATTTAACAAAGAAAATGTGCAGGTAAAGGCTAAAGAGCAACAAGCCAAGGTGTACAATTCAATGCCCAAGAGGACATTTCCATCTACTCGAAAGGTGGTCCCATAAGGAGAGCATCATCGGATCAATCCAGATCTGATCCAAAATATCTTGAATCAATCCAATGTCATGCTTGCTCTGGATGGGGTCATTACTCAAATGAGTGTGCTAGCACTCTAAGGAAGATGGGAAAGAACCTATGGGTTTCTCTCGGTGACAATGAGGATGAAGAGACCAATCAATCTGAAGATTCGGATCAAACAGCAATGATGGTCACAAGCGTGACTCGGATTATGTCGGTGATACCCCAGGTGATATCCAAAATGGGATAGCACACGAGATATCATCCAACAGGTATACGATTTAAATTTGATAAATGCTTTGTTTGTTTTGTGGGTTACTGTTAACATGGATGCGGGTTGTTCACAAGATGAGAAGGAGTTCACAAGGATGAACTCATTTGTGGTCTTAAGAACCTTTGCAAAGAATTAGTGGATGAATGGAAGAAAGAGAACAAGAAGGTGATCTCTCTGTCCAAAGAGGTTCAAGACCTAGCGATGGCTTGACTAGATTGGAAGTTCAACTCACAAAGAAGGATGTGGAGCTGGACAAAGTCAAGAGCAAACTTACTCTTGCCGAGACAACATTCAAGAAACTCAATACGAGTTCTACCAAGTTAGATGCAATTCTTGGGTTGTCCAAACCACTCAAGGGAGGTATGGGTTTTCAAGAGTCTTTAAATGCTATTACATCTACTTTGTCTAATACAGAAGATAAGTTAATTTTTGTTAAAGAAAGAGATCATGTTGAACCAATATCTTCTGATAAGTCTTCTGACAAGGTAAAAATATGTAACTGCTTTGTTACTCTCTTGGACATTTGAAAAATGATTGCAAAACTCTCTTAAAGAAACGGTCTAGTTCCTGTGTGATACCCGAAGTGCTACCTAGCATGTCGGATATCACTTGTCGATCAGAAGAAAAATTATCAAAGTAGGAAAGTGTGGAAACCTAAGTCTAATACCGATATGTGATGTTGTATGCACCGCCTTAAAAACTAATGTTGAAGGTTCATGGTATTTTGATAGTGGTTGTTCTCGTCATATGACTGGAACAAAAATATTTTTAAAGGAATTTGAACCTATTCAAGGTGGTAGTGTAACATATGGTGGTGGTGGAAAGAGTAATATAGTAGGAAAAGGCGTATTAAATGTACTGGATTTCCTGCTTTGAAAAATGTTTTGCATGTTGATGGACTGTAACTAATTTAATTAGTATTAGCCAACTTTGTGATGACAACCTTGAAGTAAAATTCAATAAAAACACTTGTGAAGTTTTTGATTGTACCAATAAGCGTGTTATGACCGGTACTAGGTCAAGTAATAACTGTTATCTTGTTGAGGATAAACAAGTGTGTCATTCTGAGGGTTGATGATGCTACCTTATGGCATCAAAAGTTGGGTCATGTCCATTTTCGTAACATTGTGAAACTCATTAATGCTTTGAAGCTATAAGAGGTATACCTAGTCTGGACATTAGTACAAAAATCATATGTGAAGATTGTTTAAAAGGTAAACAAACACGTGCTACCCATAGTGCTACCCAACATAATGAGGAGTATTCTGGGACACCGCACTGTTTTCAATTAATGCATATGGATTTAATGGGTCCAGTTGAGGTAGACAGTTTAGGAGGTAAGAAATATACTTTTGTAATAGTTGATGATTTTTCTAGATTTACTTGGGTATATTTTTTAAAAGAAAAATCAGAAACTTTTGAAAAGTTTAAAGTCTTACATGCTAAAATCAAAAACATGTTTTCTCTTATCATGCGAATAAGGTACGATCATGGAACGGAGTTTGATAATTCATTGTTCTTTACTTTTTGTGAATTAAAAGGAATTAAACATGAGTTTTCTGCTCCTAAAACACCTCAACAAAATGGGGTGGCTGAAAGGAAAAATAGGACCTTACTTGAGATGGCACGTGTGATGTTGTTTTCAAAAAGAATTTCAAAAAGATTTTGGGCTGAGGCCTTAAACACGGCTTGTCACACGGCCAATAGGGTTTTTCTAAGACCTGGTACTAGAATGACACCTTATGAAATTTTGAATGGTAGGATACCAAAGGTTCATTATTTTCATACATTTGGGTGTGTGTGTTATGTTCTAAATGATCGGAATTACTTAGCTAAATTTGACTCTAAAAGTGATAAGGCTATATTTCTTGGGTAAGCTCAGGATAGTCGAGCATATAGGGTTTATAACCTTAGGTTAAAAACCATTCAGGAATCAGTTAACGTTGTTTTTGATGACTTAGCAAGTGTTACAGTGATGGAGTACAGGAATCTCCATTAATATTGCTGGAAGAACTGGAGAATCAAAATCAAGTAAGTGATACCCCAGTCTTGGCCCAAGTGTTGCCGCTGAAGGGATAGCATCTCCGGTATCACCCAAAACCAATCCGGCAAGCTGAAAAGGATGAGCAGTGATGATAATGCTCATGTGCATGAAGATTTGAGAAGGGATCCACCGGCTAGGATCGAAGAGACCATCCTTCCTCTCAAATTATTGGAGAAGCTAGTGAAGGGGTACGAACAAGGAACAAAGGACATTTTAGTGACCGTGAAATGGCAAGGTATGTGTGTATGTCCACCACATACCACAAGGTAAAATATTCTGTTTTGTTTCTTCTTTAGAACCCAAAAATATTTACGAAGCTTTAAAAGATAATTTTTGGATACATGCCATGCAAGAGGAACTTGAACAATTTGCTCGTAATGAAGTTTGGTGTTTAGTACCACGTCCTAGTAATACAAATGTTATTGGTACTAAATGGATTTTCAAAAACAAATCAGGATGAGCAAGGAAATATTGTTAGGAACAAAGCTCGTCTCGTAGCACAAGGTTACACCCAAATTGAAGGTGTTGACTTTGATGAGACCTTTGCTCCCGTTGCTAGAATAGAATCTATAAGACTCCTCTTGGCTATAGCTTGTTTTCTAAAAATTACTTTGTTTCAAATGGATGTTAAAGCTGCCTTTTTAAATGGTTATTTAAAAGAAGAAGTTTTTGTTGAACAACCAAAAGGATTTGAAGATCCTCATCTACCAAACCATGTATATAGACTTGATAAAGCCTTATATGGCTTGAAACAAGCTCCACGTGCATGGTATGGTCGCTTAACCTCTTTTTTACTTGAATATGGCTTTACAAGAGGTGAAGCAGATAGGACCTTATTTATCCTAAGGCATGGCAAAGAAATAGTCATTGTTCAAATCTATGTTGATGACATAGTTTATGGCTCTACTTCTCAAACATGTTTAAAAGATTTTGTAGAAGCTATGACATCAACATTTGAAATGAGCATGATTGGAGAGTTAACATTCTTTCTAGGCTTGCGGTGAAACAATCAAATGAAGGAATATTCATTTCACAAAGCAAGTATGCAAAGAGCCTAGTAAAAAGGTTTGGGTTGGAAGGAGCAAAAAGTTCAAAAATCCCCATGTGTTCTTCTCTCAAACTTGGTAGAGATCAAGTAGGTGAGGATGTTGATCCTACTCTTTATCGTTCAATGATAGGTAGCCTTCTCTATCTCACTTCTAGTCGTCCTGGTATCATGTTCAGCGTGTGTGTTTGTGCACGTTATCAAGCCAATTCTAAAGTCTCTCACCTTAATTCTGTCAAAAAGATAATTAAATATGTTTCAGGAACAAGTGAATTAGGGATTTGGTTTAGTAAGGATACTAATATCAATTTGGTTGGCTTTAGTGACTCGGATTGGGCGGGGGATATGGATGATAGGAAGAGTACTAGTGGGGGTGTTTTTACTTGGGCAACAATTTAGTTTCATGGTATAGTCGTAAACAAAATTGTGTTTCTCTCTCCAGTGAGTGCGAGTATGTTGCGGTGGTAGTTGTTGTTCACAACTTATTTGGCTAAAATATATGTTAGATGACTATGGCCTAGAGAGTAATTCTTTGACTATGTACTGTGATAATCTGAGTGCTATCAACATTTCAAAAAACCCAGTTCAACATTCCCGTACCAAACACATTGACATACGTCATCATTTTCTTAGAGATATGGTAGATAAAGGCCTAATTAACATTGATCATATTGATACTAAGTATCAACTGGCTGACATCTTTACCAAGGCCTTAGACCACGAGAGATTTTCTAGTTTGAAAAGATCTCTTGGTCTTTGTAATCTCTGAGTCTGTTCGTCTGTGCTACCCCAGGTGATGTTATCACTTAGGGTAACACTTGTATATTAGTGTATTTTTTCTTTGGTTATTTATTTAAAAAAAAAAATGCTTTATTATTTGTTTAATCTGGTTAGCTTAGTTCTAACTGTGGCACATGCTGACCTTTTTGTTATGGTAGGTTATTATTTAGGTTAGCACGTCTGATATCATTCCCCTTCATATGCTTAAAGTGACAAAGTCACTAATCTTTTCTTTTTGATAAATAAAAGGCAAAGGCATTTTTTCATACTTTTCTCTCGAGCTCGGGGCACGGTGTTCGCTGCAACGATGTACTCTTGCCAATGAGAAGGTATGAGGTGATTTATGCTAAGTATTAGGGACATGGAGTTCGCTACTACAGTGTACCCTACTTGAAAGGCATAGATCACTTGGTCTCTACACTTGAAATATAACTTGAAGCACGGAGCTCGTTACTACGATGCTTTCTTGTTTAAAGAAGTGTATTGAGACGTGTTTAACAAGCAATGTACTTAAAAAATATATATAGGCATATAATGCCTAAAGTGCATGAAAAATGCTCAGCTTGTTATGCCTGAAGTGTCTAAAAAGGCTAAGCTTATTATGCCTCAAATGTTTGAAACTGAAAATTATTTATCAAGGGGTTTTATATCATATGTGTTATCCTACGTGTTGCCATCATTGCCTTAACACATTAGTGTGTGCTATATTAGTTTTTTTTTATTATTATTTTCGAAATATTGTTGATTAATTTCTCAAAATCTGAAAGTCTTTTTAATAAGAGTTTACGATTTTGAAAACGTCTTCAACAAGTTTCATTTATTTTTGGTAAACATAAATTAGTAACTAGCCCATACTTATTTTAATTTGTGCATATATTGTCTTGGGCCTAGTTACAAATTTGTTTTACTTATTTTTATTTCTTTTTACGTTTTATTTAAAAAAAAAAAATTCTTTCTTTTTTATTTTTTTTTGCAACCGTGTTGTATTGATTTAAAAAGAGTTTTAAAAAGGAAGTGGTTAGGGTTTAATTCGGTTTGTGTGGATAGGGATTAGTTTGAGAGATAATAGGGATTGATTAGATAGGTTTCATTATGTCAAATCAAATTAAAATCTTGTTCCCCATTAAATCTCTTCCTCCCTATTTTCACTCAACCTCCTCCGTTCCTCTCTCTAACCGTTACCCTCATCTCTCTAAAACCCTCCTTCCAGCGTCTTCTTCTCTCCCAAAAATCCTAGGTCAAAAATACGTTCCAAAATTCCCTCATATCTCCATGGCATCTCCATCCAAAGCTAGTACCGAACCTTCCCACACGGACCAAATGGACATCTCACCTAGCATTGCTCCATCCGTGGCATCTCGCGTGGCCATGGAAACTTCCCCAATGATCACTCCAAGCTCTTCTCCACCAACAATGGCAATTGTTCCTACCTCTGGCCCCATTACCTCGTTTGATCAAGGCATTCCTAAGGTGACTCTCATCCCTACCGAGCCAAAAAGGAAGAGGAAAGCCCCAACTGCCAAGCTGTCTCCCCAAATCGCAAAAAGGAGGTCTTCCAACCGAATTAGATCAATCAAGTCCAAGGCAACTTCAAATACCTCTCTTGATCCAGTTGAAGTCTCAGAAAGCTCTATTGATGTGTCCTCACCCCATGTGAGTGACGAGAACTTTGAAGCAAACAAGGAAAAGGAGCCTTCTGTGGACTCATTTGATGCTTGGGTAGATGGTGATGAAGAGGAGACTCTCTCTGATTATCAGAAAAAGAAGGCCAAGGGCAAAATTGTGAGTGCTACCAGAAGTGCTAGCAAGAAGAGGATATCATCTGAGGTAACACTTGCCCCCTCTTCTGTTCCTAAACATTCCTCTAGTGATAATTCTGGTGATGAGGTTACTCAAACTGAAGAGGATAAAGCTTTTCCAAAACCTTTTCTTACTCTGGAATATTATAGGAAAGAAAATATGGAACTTTGGTTAAATAGTCTGAGTAAGAGAATTTTAAAAGAGAAGCACATTGATGAGGGTCAGTTGGAAAAGGAAGGAGTGGTTCAGTTTTTAAAGGACAGGAATTTTATTAATGCTAATAATCATGCATCTGTGTTTGTTGAGAGTGTCATTCGCAATTTCTTTGCCAATTTACATGCTCATTTGGATGATGAAGGGTCTGCTAAATATGGAAAAGTGTTTGTTAGGGGAAGAGTCTATTCTTTTACTCCAGCCCTAATCAACAAAGTTTTAGGCCTCCCTAATGTAGATGATGAGAGCATTAGGGTCAATAGAGATGAAATGGTAAAATTGCTCACTCACAACAAACTGCAGTCTTGGCCTTTGAAAGAGAAACTTCATGCTTCTAGATTATCTTCTCTCTATTCTGTACTACACAAACTGTGCATCTTCAATTGGCTTCCTACAACTAATGAACCTATTGTGACATTGGAGCATGCGAATGTGTTGTATAGATTGGGTAAAAATTTAAGGATTAACTTTGGAAGATTAGTGTTTAAACACTTAGCTTCATGGGGTAGAAAAAAGGAAGTGAACATTAGCTTTTTCCCCTATCCTTCTCTAATCTTCAAAGTTTTGGTATTTCAATCCTTGCCCATTGAAGCCTCTGATGTTTTCACCACTGAACCTGAGTATTATACCATTGATCAACAACTGAAAAAGGGTAAAAGGTATACAAAAGATCTTCCTTGGAACAAATCTGATGAAACAACCCCTGCTCCTCCCAGTGCTATCCCACGTGATACCCCAAGTGCTTCCCCAGGTGTTGCCCCTCATACTTTTGCAGGAACTGATGCTGCAAGTATTCTGAACAACATGATAAATCTTTTGGGCAACTCTGGACCATCAATCCCAAAGACTACAGTTCTCAACTTCCTGCACAAACAGTCAAGTGCAATAGGAGAACTTGCTGAGGGATGGGCTAAGCTTAAGCAGGTAACAGATGCTTTTATTGATGAAATTTCTTCCCAAACAGGGGGAGGATCTGCTGCTGCTGGAACTTCTGAAGCTGGTGCTACTGCAGGTGCTACCACCAGTGCTGGCCCAAGTGATGGTGGAAGTGATAGGGAAGGAGATCAGGAGGAAGAAGAGGAGTTTGAAGAAGAAGAAAGCTGAACCTGAAGGTTGACAAACCTGAAGGTTGATGTTGCCACTATCATATGGGTGACTGTTTTTGTGGTGGTCCTACAAACAATGTTTTTATTTTGGTGATGGTGGTGGTTCTTTAAACAATTTACTTTTATTTTGTTTATTTTTGCTAAAACACTTTAGTTGGTTTGTTAATAACTTAATCTGCTAGGTTGTTTTTTTTGCTAGTTTTTGGATGATATTTGCTACAATGGTTATGGTTTTTAATGGTTACTTAGTTTATTTCGAAAACTTTTTAAAGTTTGAAATAAATTAGTTTATTATGATAAATCATTGTTTAGGATTAGCTCTTTGATTAAGGGGGAGTTAATTTTTTTGTGGAAATATTATTCTGTGTTCTATGCTCTGTACAATTGTATATAGACTAATCCTACAGAGCTGAAAGCACATTGAGTTTGGAAAGAAATATCCAACTAAGGGGGAGATTGTTAGTGTAATCTGCAGGTGATATCGCAGATGATTTCCCAAAAGTTCAGGTGATATCGCATATGATTTCCTGGACTGAAAAGTATATAGTTGTATATTTCTTGTTTGTTATTTAATGGACTAACGTGCTAATATGGTCTGTATAGTCTATGGTTTATGGTTATATTTCAGGGTGCAATAGCATCAAATAAGGAGCTAGACACGTGTGGAAATTGGAAGAAAAGAATTAATACATTTTATGTATTAATTCGTAACTTTGGCAAACAACAACAACACGTATGGAGACTTTGTCAAAGGTTGTTGCTGAGTTATAGAAGAAGTACAAGGATGATAAAGCAAAGGAGTACAAGGCGTGGAAGCATGGCTTGAGGATTAAACAACTCGGTTGCTACAAAATAGGAAGTGGGAGCTAGAATTGTGGAAACAAATTAACCCACTCTCCCTATACTTCCTCCACGTGCAAGACCAGCCCCAAGGCTGTTATTGGAGTAGCCTTCAAGTAATTGAAGACTATAAATAAGCTTGGAAGGTTTATTTGAAGACATGCCAATTAGATCATCACATTCACACCTTCGAAAAGCTTAGAGATAGAGTTCTTTGTTTGGTTCTTTTTAATCCTTTCTCCCTTGTAATTTCGCACTTGATTACTTTGGTATCAAGGTGTGTGAAGGCTAGGATAGGATTCCGTTCTTTATCTCTTGTTCCATAGAGCTTAAAATAGATATAGCTATAGGGAACTTTCGGCTTTGTAACTTCATTCATAGTGATTATAAAGTCTTGCCTAAGAGGCACTCTCAAGCTATATTTATATAACTTGAGAAAAATAATTTTGGTGTTTTTATTCCGCTGCAAACTCTTTTACAAAATTGTTTTATTTTCGAAGTGTGTGTGTGTGCCATCCCAAGTGCTATCGTTGGTGCTATTATCACCTTGGATATCACTTGTGATTCAAGCCGTGACAATTTCAGACCTTCTAAGAGCTGGAGTAGAAACATGAGTTTCTGAACTTGGCTAGTCCATTTCATCATGTGCAGCAACTTCACTCCCCCTTCCCCCAGAGTTCTCATTATGTGGCAGCAATGTTTCGAGATCTTCTGTACTACTTGGGAAATCATCACCATTCTCAAGTAAAGTAGATGTTGACTTTGGACTTTCAAAGTAAGTGGAAACTTCATCGAATACTACATCTCGAGAAGTAGTAAAATTTTTAGTCTCGGGATCCATACACCTCCAACCTTTGCGATGCTCATCATAACCCACAAATATTAGGGGTGTAAGTGGTTCGGTTCAAACCGCAGTTCGAAACCGAACCAAACCAAACCATGTGGTTTAGTTCGATTTTCAAGCAATAGTGGTTTGGTTCAGTTCCAAAAATTGTCAAACCGTGTGGTTCGGTTTGGTCTGCGGTTTGGATCCCCAAACTACGGTTTGAGACCGCGAGACCGAACCACCAAACCGAACCAATAAATCAAACTACCAAACCGTTCAATATTAATCGTAGATATGTATATCTTTCATTTTCACCTTACATTTAGATTTGAAAACTCTTAATTCTATTTATGGATTTTAGCCCATAACCCTTTTTTCTTTTGGTTAATCTTCTTGTAATAATGTTATTTTACTCTTTAGCATATGCCATTACAAGTATTCAAATTGTTGGTATTATAAACATTGAAGCACAATTTCAAGTTGTGTTTAAATACTTAATCTCTTATTTATGTTATGTTTGAAAAATTCAAACAAACATGACAATGAATTGTGTAGTTTGAAACAATGTTCTAATTAATGGTTTAAGAAATGTTCTATTTAATGGTTTGAACTGTGGTTTGAATTATGGTTTAAACCGCGATTCAAATCGTAAAATCAAACCGCGGTTCGAACCAAACCGAACCAGTTTGGTTTGGTTCGGTTTGAATTTTTTCATGGTTCGATTCGGTTTGAGATTTTTCCAAACCGATGACTAGTGGTTCGGTCCGTAAATTGTTCCAAACCGAACCATTTACACCCCTAACAAATATACATATTTTTGCCTTTGGATTCAACTTTGTTCTGTCACTTTTAGGAATATGAACAAAACAAATCGAACCAAAAACACGCAAGTAACTCACATTGGGCTTTACATTAAACAAAAGTTCAAATGGAGACTTGCCGTTACCTTGCCATGGAGGTAGTCGATTTACCACGTGACATGAGCACTGCATCGCTTCAGCCCAAAGTTGTCTAGGAAGATTTTTGTCATGAATCCATGACAAGCTTGTTTCCGCTAAATGTGCAAGCTTACGTTCGGCAACTCCATTTTGTTGAGGCGTTTTTCTGCAAGTCATTTGCCTTTTGATGCCATTTTCACCACAAAACTTCATAAAATCCCCATCCAAATACTCTGTCCCATTGTCTGTACGTAAGCATTTGATTTCAAAATTAAGCTCGTTCTCAACACCACTTTTTAACTTGATAAACGTTGCAAAAGCATCGCTCTTTTGTTTCAGAAAATACACCCATGAGAACCTGGAAAAATCATCAACAAATATCATCATGTAATGATAATTACTATAACTCGGTGTCTTTGTCGGCCCCATCAAATCTGAGTGAACTAACTCCAAAGGCTTTGATCTCCGATTATTTGATTTCTTGAACGGAAGACGTTTACATTTTCCAAATTGACAACCTTGGCAAACCAACTGCGAAGGTATGTTAGTGAAGCAAGGGAGTCCATCAACCAATTTATACCAGAAATTTCCTTCATATGCTTATAGCCAACGTGTCCCAACCTTGAATGCCAAAGGGCTGCACTATTATTTTGGCTTGTTCTTTCCACATAGGCCTCAGATGCAGACAATACAAATAGGTTAGACTTCTTCTTTCCACTATAAACAACATCACCAACAATTTCTTTTACTTCCCCTAACACCTTAACATCACTAGGCCCAAAAAGAACATACTTCCCAGAATCAGTAATTTGAGAAACTGAAACTAGATTTTTGCATACTCCAGGAACATGATAAACACTATTTAAAACAATGTTATCACTTTTAGAATTATTTACCTTGACATTTACACTTCCCTATTTCGTTACTGGATGAATGGAATTATCTGCTGTAACAATGATTCGTTTCCCTCGATGATCTTGAGCTTTGGACAGTAGCAAATCATTTCCAGTGAGGTGATGGGTGCAGCTGGAATCAAATATCCAGTCCGTCTCATAGTCAACAGAGGCATTAACATCAACTACCTCACTTGAGAAACAATTCTCCCAATCAATTCTCTGATCACAGTCCCCATCTTTCTCGGTTCTTAAGTTCCCGTCTTCAATTTTTACACGACAGAACCTTTTGATGTGCCCAATCTGCCCACAACTGTAACACGTCTTTTGTTTGTACCCCACTTCCTTTGGTGATTTTTCTGAATTGGACTTCTTCTCGTGATCATTGCTAGTTGTTCCTTTGGTTGTTGAACTATTATTTTTCCATTTCCCTTTTGAGAAAAGAACATCATCTACCACACCTACAGATTTACCGGTAACATGTACTCCCGCCATTTGTCTAGCCAATGATTCTTAGTTCGACAACAAATTCTCCAACTCCTCAATTCTAGGTTGGTTCGCCCATCCTTGCACTGATGTAATGAACGGTAAATACTCCTTCTTCACTCCTCGAATGAGATATCTTCTTAAGCGAGGCTCTTTAATTGGTTCATCCAATGCTGAAATTTCTGCACATAAATTCTTTACTCTAAGAATATATTGTGAAATTATCATTTCACCTTGAATGAGACTAGCGAGCTCATTCTCCAAGTACTGCAACCTTGAAGTGTTTTTCCATGTGAACAGAGTTTCAAGAGTACTCCAAACTTCATTTGGCGATTTCTTGTCCCTAACATGAATAATAATCTCCTTACTGATCGAAGAACGCAGCGCAAACATGGCCTTTCCACATTTTATTTTCCATTTCCGACGTGGTTCTGCATTCTCTGGAGTATCCGCAGGAATTTCATCATCTCCTGATGTTAACTCCCACAGATCTTGGCTCTGGAGATACGACTCCATGCACAACTGCCAATACTTGTAGTTTGTACCCACAAGCTTCTCCACACCAACTCCACCTCCATTGTGATGATCCATCTCAGCACCTAGAGACTTCAGAAACAGAAAAGAAATTTTTCTCCAACAAATGGACAACACTTGATAGACAAGAAAAATTAGAACTTAAACCAGAAGCTCTGATACCATGAAACTGAAAGTACTTTGCTGAGATAAAAACATGGGAAGGAAAGAGTTGTATATTTTACTAAGGATGAACCATACAACTATTTATAGCAACAATAATAGAAATTATCTTAAACTAACTCTCTGAAATACCTCCTGCATATCAGCACTTTATTTATCCCTAAACTCTCTAACTAACTTGACTCAGTAAACAAAATAAACAAAAGACTAAGTCAGCAAAGAAATACTAACTAGCAATAACAACTAGCTGATACTAACTACTGGAAATTAACACACACAGCAGGCACTAATATTTGATAGATGACAATGGGGGTTGACCAATCCCCTACAATGTCAATGGTTGGATTTGGGGAGTGCGTGGACGTGGGAGGCGGCGGTGACTGAGCAGTGGGGGGGGGAGGGGAGGAGAAGCGGTGGTGTGTGGCTGTGTGGGGTTAGGTAAATAATGGAGGTTTGATTTGGGTTTGGGTGCCTGGGTCACGTATAAGGGTGAGTTATTTTTCTCACCCTGCCCCTCTATATTCAAAATTTTCATTTAACTCCTTAATAACTAAAAACAACTTCAAACCAATCCATTTTGTTAATCACGTGCATGACACATAATTGATTAACGAGATTTTTGTTGAAAAGCCCCATATTGAAAAAAAATCTTTTGGAGCCTTGTTTTGGCAAAAAAAAAAAAAAAAAAAACCGTGGGGTCCATTCTAGGAATGCCCTATGCACTAGAATGCCCTATGCACTTCAGACCCTATTTTGTAATTAACCCTATAAAGAATAATACTTCCTACATCTCATGCAAAAAGGCACAAGATGGGCAAGCCTCAAAAAAAAAAAAAAAAAAAAGTGATCTTACACAGAAATTAAAGAGAATGCATGGAGTAAGTGTTGTGAGTATGAAAAATGATGTATGAGAGAGAATTTGGGGTAATGAATAGTAAGTGTATAATAAATTATTGTGATTATGACAATGAGTATCATTAATAAAGAAATATTATAAAGTTTTCATTTCGAAAGTGTGCCTTTTTTCACCCAAAATAAAAATTTGTTTCTTTTTTAATAGGACGAATGATTATAAGATGAACAAGAAAAGGGAAATATTTGATTGAATTCCAGCTTTTTTAAAATAATTCAAACAATAGGGGGTCTACAAGGAGGAAGGATATTTGGAAGGGTGCCCAATGCAAGTAAACTATTCAATCAAATATCTAAATCCATTATTTTATTTTATTTTCCACTTTTTGTCTATGGTTGAAAATAAACTGCCGTCACTCATCAATTTCCGTTTGGCGGGTAAACAAAAATCATGTCCCTCCATTTCCACACCCATATTCTTTTATCACAATCTTCATCAACGCTGGCGCTGCCTAAATTGGGTAGCCGTCGACTGTTGCCGTCGGTAAATCAACCGAGAAAACGCAGAAGTGAGCTATGCTATGGCATTGTGCGGCAGTCTTTTTCTATAAGGCCAATACGAGGCGGCGTTGTTAATCCGGTTAGCTCGATAGAAGAAAATGGAGCGGCGGCGGCAGTGGCGGTAATAGAGGTGGCCCAGATTAAGGAAATGTGTAGTAAGTGGGAATGGAGAGGTCACAGAATCAATTACTTGAAATATAATGAGAACGTTAATCTCCCTCCAATCCTTCTTATTCATGGTTTCGGCGCATCTATTCCTCATTGGCGAAGGTATTTATTTACTTTACATTTATTATTGATTTCACACCCCAATTGCTCAGATATAACATGAAAAGGAATCTTGATTATGTTTTGGACATGAAAATTATACACCCTTCTCATTCAAAAATTTTGTCCCAAATTTTCATCACAATCTAGGTCAAAAGCAAGGGATTGGTTAGATCTTGCATTGCTTATCATTTGATGGCATTTACTAATCATATGCTTGCCACCAAAATTTGGGATGTTAAAGTAAAACAATTTTGTTTTAATTGCCTGCCAGTATACTTTACAAAAGTTGAGGAAGTTGAATTAAAGATCTTTTTAGTGATAAATACTCCCTCCGTCCTGAAAACTTTGCTTGCACCAAATTGTGCGATACAGATATTAAGAAAGAAAAACTAAAGAGTTGTGAGTATGAAAAGTGAAACAGGAGAGAGAAAGTGGGATAGAGAATAGTAAGCGGATAGTTGATGTGAGAATGACAAATGGGTCCCATTGAATAAATATGTAGTATTATAAGCTTACCATTTTGGAAGGTGCAATTTGTTATGGGATGACAAAAAAGGAAACTAATGCAAAGTGTTAAGAGACAGGAGTATAATGAATTATCTTACTGTTCACACTATATTAGTGCAAGTAATAGTAAGACAGAATAGTTGATAAGTGACCTCAGCAGTTTTATGTATAAAAAATGACTACTAAAAAGTGGGATACTGATTTTTCAAGGCCATGAGGAGATTTTTCTACTTGGTAATGTTGTAAACAAGGTAGAGGCTGATCAAAGATACAATAAATGGATAAATTGTAATATATATATATATATATATATATATATATATATATATATATATATATATATATATGAAGAATAAGCCTAAAGTTTGTTCAGATTCTTAAATTTATTTGGGTCCTATCAGAAATATTGAGACACTGGCTCAAACAAACACTGTTTATGCCATTGACCTTCTTGGTTTTGGTGCTTCTGATAAGCCTGCTGGTTTTGCGTATACAATGGAAGCATGGGCACAGGTATACCTCTTTAATCGCACAAATCCCAATTATTGTTCTATCCTTGTGTATTTTGTTGTTTGACCTTGTGAAGTGGTCTTTACTTATGCACTTGTCTATGTAAACAGCTGATATTGGATTTCTTGGAAGAAGTTGTTCAATGGCCAACTGTGTTGATAGGTAACTCCGTTGGAAGTCTTGCTTGTGTAATTGCGGCTGCAGGTATGCTTATGTTATTAAAGAATCTCGATGGAACTGAATTAGGCCGTTTTTGACTCTTTCATCGGGCTATCATTTCCAGCTAAATACCTATGATGTCTTATTGTGTTCTCTGTCTTGTTTCGTATTTTCCAGACACTAGTCAGTCCCTGGTTCGGGGGCTTGTTCTATTGAACTGTGCTGGTGGCATGAACAATAAAGCTATAGTTGATGATTGGCGGATAAAGCTGTTATTTCCTTTGCTTTTGCTTATTGACTTCTTACTGAAGCAAAGATGGATTGCTTCATTCTTCTTTGAGCGTGTCAAACAAAGGTACTTAACATTTTGTTAGTTTTCCCTCCATTCACACGACAGATAGCTGAATGTGGAAAGTCACTTAACTTGAATCATATGAATGATACAGAGAGAGTCTAAGAAACATCTTACTGTCAGTTTACGGAAACAAGGACTCTGTGGATGAGGATCTTGTACAGGTATATGAATTTTTTGTTAATGCGTTTAAGTCGTGTATGATACATTTGATTCACTATCTTGTATCTTTGAAAATCTAATACTCCCTCCGTCCCATAAAGATGTTCTCATTTGTCATTTTTGTTTGTACCAAAAAGATTAGTCCCAATTCTAAAATTGTTAAGTTAAAATCATTGAACTTACGAAATTGCCAACAAAGAAGAGGGAGAGATGAGAGGATGGGAGCCAACCAAGGAAGGAGTAATGGAGTAATAATTAAACCTCATTAAGGTTAATGATGGAAATGAAAATAGGTTGTTAAAATGTTTGAATAGTCAAATGAGACTATCATTATGAGACGGAAGGAGTATGTATTACACATTGCTTTGCCCAACTGTTTGTGTATTTGAGAATCTGATATGTGTTATTCAGTGCTTTCCCACAGAGAGAGAGAGAGAGAGATAACCGTTTTGGGTATGAAAACCTGATGTGTATTACACAATGCTTTCTCAATGAGAGAGAGAGAACTGTACATGGATTTATTGTCTGTCAATGCATTTTTGTTTTTGTGTGGTACAGGACTGTCTTGTATATATGAAAATTTGATCAGTATAATCTAATGCTTTCCCGGAGAGAGAGAGAGAGAGAGAGAGAGAGAGAGAGAGAGGGAGGGAGGGAGAGAGAGAGAGAGAGAGAGAGAGAGAGAGAAGAGAAGTGAAACTGGAAGGTGGCATCAGTGGGAGTCCTCAAAGTGGCAAGTATAAGGCCCATAACCTCAAGAAGCTTCGCCTGCCTACTGTTTTTGACACTAGGCTTTCTAGCTGCAGCACCATCACCCAGCTGTCGACTGTTGCCTTCTAAAGTGTAGGCATGAGTGGTTAAATGACACACTTCACTAAGTTTGAAGAAGGATCACATCTCAGTAGTTAATCATCAACCCTTTTGGAGCGAGTATTCAAGACCTTGCTATGATAACGACACTGATGCAGATGACAATAATGCAATAAAGGGGTAGCAGAAATGATGTCAATGGCTCTTCATGTTCGCCATTGGTTCATGATATTTTCGTGATGCTCTTCCATTGCATCCCTTTTTATGCAATTTTTTACAGTATTACCATTGAAATGGGAAACTGGGAGGGCTCTTGACATTCTCAAGAGAGCTATTCATTCGTGGCTTTGATAATTGTTCCTAGTCAGAGGGGTATTTGTTTAAGGTTAGCTTAAGGGAGGACCAAAGGGGATATTTTGAGTCCAGTCATCAATTTCAGTTTCCATTTTGTAATTTTGTGGCTAGGAAGGCTTTGAGATCGTGGTTGTAATATTTGCAGAACATGAAGAAAGGATAAGAATATAGTGACCAGGTATCATGACTTGGGTTATAGAAGAGGAGCATTCTATCTGACTTTATACATAAACCTCTTTCCAGTGTAGCTTTCTCCCTAGCGTAGTTCTACCAGCTGGTACTCACATGAAAAACTTAGTGGAGTATGAGTAATAAAGTGACAAGTTGGCTTTAAAGAGAACAGTTAATTGGTTAGCAGTAGAAGGATGTGAGATCTTTTCCTTTGCACCAAAAAAAAAAAAAAGGTAGAAGGATGTGTGATGCTGTTGGCACTTCGGCTTCTTCTTGGCAGGCTGAATATACGACTACGACCTTTAACCGAAGATTACTTGCAGTCCCTTAGGCTTATTTCTTATGTCATGGGAGAAATTTACAACTGATTCTTAATTACACTTTATAAGCATGTGAAAGTCTACTCGAATTTCCCTGCATAAGGCACCAGGGGAAGAATGTGACGGGTTCTATGATGAGTAGGGCTGTCGAGGGGGAGATAATCTGCATCCTAGACTGGAAGGTTATTAGATTCAATGGCCAGTGCACCTGATAATGAAGCCTAATTGGGGGAGATTCTGAGGTTCGAATCCCATGTCAAAAAGTTGGCAAAAACTTAAGCTGAATTCAAAACTTTGGCTAGTCAGAACATGTTAGTAGTTAAAGTTGGGTAAGGTCTGAAAATTGTTTTTTTTTTGTTTATGAGTGCATTAAAGGTCCTTGGTATCTAGCTTTTCTCGTTTTGGTTTCTTTTGGCAGCTCGTTGGGGTCAATCTAATGTTCATGTGTCTCAAGCTAGCATATGGGCTTCCTAATGAAGCATGCCACTCAAATATATCTTTACTATGGGCATAGTTGTCAAAGGGGCGACCGCCCGCCTCGCCTTTTTGGCACCGGTCGCCTTTTGTAGCCAGGCAGGCGGATATACGCCTTTCTTCACGAGACGTATGCCTTGCACGCCTTTTTGCCACCCGCCTCTCGACTCTCGACTATCGCCTTTTTGCTTATTTTTTTTCAGGTCCCATGCTCTTCAAATTTTCATCTACTTTTGCATGACTTTAGAACTTGATTTCTTTTCTCGTTAATGTTTAAGAGTTTTAAGTTTATTTCACTTGCTCAAAGCCTTAAACTAGTACTACTGTGAGGACCCCGACCCGGAACCTACACGTGTCCCGAGCTGGAGCGTCCTCAAACTAACCCAAATTTCCTTAACTTTTAAAACCTTTAATTATCATTCAAAAATAAATACACTTGTTGTAATCATTTCAAAATAAATCTACACCTTTTCACCATGGAGAAATAGTTGACTAACTTAGAAAGTAAGAAACGGTTTTAATTACAAAAAGGCCTCGGTTATAACATAAAATAAAGATTTATAAATACAATTCCATAAATGAATTATACCAATGTACACTTTCTATACCAACCTAATCATACCTCGACAATTCCCACAATATAACTTCCAAACTCCTCACCGCCCTTACTTGGCTGGTCCACCTGTCTCAGAATCTAAAAACAGTAAAGGGAGAGGGGTGAGAATAAATCTCAGCAAGCTATTATGAATGCAGCAAGATGCCAAACAAGATGCAATACATCAAAAGACATATCCACATAATCGTAGAGGCTTCGCCGCCAACCGTCCCATACCGGTTGGAAACAACGACCTGACTCATCATGAATATATCACAACACATAAGTACGATAAAGTAACACTTAGAAGGATACTGAGCCAAGGTTTTAACTCCAAAAGGATATACACATCCGAGCAAAGAAGCAACATTTGATGAAACGGTTCCTAACCATGAACAATAACAGCACCATAGGGATTCCGACACACGTCATATCCCCAAAGTGAAACTAGACCATCTACCTCAAAAAGAGATGCTAGCCCACTAATCCCACACAAGGGGGACAACTGGGTTACCAATGTATGAATTATAATGAACTTGGCTCGGTGCCATTATAATTCCATAACATTGCCCAACAAACAAATACCAGCTGGATTTTCATAACTAAGCACAGTAATAACATACTTGCTTAACCAAACATTGTATGATCCAAAGTAGGGATACATACCACAATAGCATATCATGAAGATAGCAATACTATAACAAGTATTCAACATCTTAGCACAACGGCTATAAATCTCTGAACCACATGTACAGTTTAGGAATTCCAAAGTAGGGAATCCTACAACAATATAATATCATAAAGATAGAAATACTATAACAAGTATTCAACATCTTAGCACAACGGCTATAAATCTCTGAACCACATGTACAGTTTAGGAATTCCAAAGTAGGGAATCCTACAACAATATAATATCATAAAGATAGAAATACTATAACAAGTATTCAACATATTAGCACAACGGCTATAAATCTCTGAACCAATCCCAAAACAATTTAGGAATTCCAAAGTAGGGCATCCCAGCATTTATATCGAAATATATCACTGAGTCCAAACAAGACTGTCGAACAATTCCCGAGTCGTAATTAAAGTGCTTCCTTAGTTCCATTTAAACCCAAATTAAGGTGCCCTTAATTGATACAATTGCTCTAGGTATAACTTAGGTTAAAAGGATTAATTTCATATTCCGGGAAGGTTAGGTTTCAAACTTTATATTTGTTAAGGATCATGCTAGAAGGTTACTAGTGAAATTTCAGCGAAACAGGGAACTGGACCATTTTCTGCCAACATGGGCGACCGCCCTAACCACTTGGGCGACCGCCCAAGTGGACTTTAAAGCCAAAGTTATTTCTGCCATGATGGGCGGCCGCCCAAGCCCCCATGGGCGACCGCCCAAGCCTTCCTCCAGCCCAATTTCAGATTTTTTACCCATTTTGAACCTAGTCTTCCTTTCATTATACCATGCCTATCACAAGAACACCAAAGGAAACCTTAGTTTTACCAAGTCTCACTCCAAACAAGTAAACCCAAACCCAAGTAACCTTAGATTGATTATTACTACAAATTCCACCCATTTCATTAACTCATTTCAAGTTTAACACTTTTAATCTAAATCAACCCATGTTCTTACACTCTTGATCAACAATAACATTCCTTCCAAAAGATTAATCCATTCTTCAACTCCCAAGAAGATTTCCAAAGCATTTAAACAATCATCTAAATAATAATAACAACATTAAATAACTCATGAACATTTAGATGAAGGGAAGTCATAACAACTCACTTAGAATAGGAGATGGATCATGGATTTCTTTAGCTTGATGAACTCCTCTTGGTCTCCCGATTTCAAAAGTACTCTCGGATCTAAAAATGGTGAAGGATGGCACTTGGTGGGAGCTTGAGAAGAGGTGCTTCCAAATGGGTATCCATGGAAAGTTGAGAGAGAAAGTGAAGAGGTATTTTTGAGGAGGATGATGGAGGGAGGTGGAGTATGAAAAGGGTAAAGGAGGAAGGGGGGGCCGGATATGGAGGGATTT